>CM061533.1:2566612-2721169 GCA_030545055.2 Neoaliturus tenellus
TATGCCATTTGAAAAATTTAAAGAGATGTGTGGCAAAGCATGGAATGAGAAATATAGCTTTCTCGTTATTATGAAGGAAGAAGATATTAAAAATGGTAGATATCGTATAGGGTTGGATAAATTTGTATTTATGCGTTGAACTACCGATGCTACATCTAGTTACATGTTGAACTTCACAGTGTAAACATGGTGAATCAAGAAAAACTATTGAAAGAAATAAAATCACTCAGTGATTCTATTAGGATGAAGAATCGTGCATTGAGGATGGGTTTAAGTGAAAGAGAAGAATTTCTAGAGACTACATTTAAACCTATTACGGAACCTTTAAAACAGATATCAGAAACTATTGGTAAACCTCATTATGAAGGAGATGTTTTACTACCAGTTTCTAAACAAGAAGTACAAGCATTAAAAAAAGAAGAAGATGATGATTCATATACAAGTGCTAGTGAGCAAGAAGAAACAAAAGAAGAAGAAGAACCAATTGTTGAAAAGGAAGAAGAACAGCCAATACCAGAAGCAGAACAATCTATTCCAAATTTAACTCAATTGAGTAGCGATATATTACAACATGGACCTCTTGGAAGAAAATATATAATGAAAATGCTACATGACATGAAATCAAACCCGAATTTGAGTAGATCACACGTATACGGAGCAAGAATTGATGGGAATGAATTGAAGATTGGCGATTCAAAGCTTGAAATAACACAAGACGATTACATCATTATTGGTGAGCATAGATATAAAGGAACAAAAGGATTATATGAATTAATTTTTAAAAACATACCACTAAGATATTCATCCAAAGATTTAAGTGTTTTTAAGGAGATTCTACAAAATACTAACGCTCATAAAAGAAACTACTCAAAGGATGCAATGATTAATCGTTCACGTGCAACAAAATATAACATCGTTATAAAAAAGTTGTTTCCTCCACGAAAATTGCCAACATTACGTACTGCACCAGCGGTGAGACAACCACTGAAAAGAAAATCTTTATCACTTATGGATTTATCACTTCTTGAACAACATGGTAAAAAGAGTAAAGGAGATACTTCAACATCTGGTAAAGGATTGATGAAAAATCTATACAATACGAATGTGATTTACTACAATGATATCAATAAATTGGTTGATAGAATGAGACTATTGCATGAAGCCATGGAAGCCGGTCATACAGGTTTGAATAATGAATGGGTGGCTCTAGTTGATGAACTTAGGAATCGCGGTATAGTCGTATAATTGTCCGTGGATATAAAAGAGGTGCAAGCATAAGACGTATCAGTTCTAACATGAGCGTCGACAAGTTCGGACGGTACTCCGCTTTAGGAGTGCAAGTTGGAGAAGACAGAAAAAGAAGTGGATTACCGCAAACACCTGAAGGTGACTATAGCATAAGTAATAAACGTTTAAAACTAGTTAAAGATCCAGAAGAAGATACTGATGGAGCAAATTTGAAGACAGTAAAAGAAGCTACTTCAACATCATTAAAATTACATAAGAATACTTATGATGTTGAATCACATAGATTAATTAATGTTGGTAAACCAACTGAAGGTTCTGATGCAATTACTAAAGAGTACTTATCATCTGAACTTTCAAATACTTTAAAATTGCAATGGGGTAACAACTTAAAAGATGGACAAACATATGATGCTGGAAATTATAGAATAACCAACGTGGGAAATCCCAAAAATGATAAAGATTCAGTTAATAAAGAATATTTACATTCTATAATACCGGAAAAAACTGAACATGGATATTCTTTTTATAAATTTATTATAAATGACATTGGATACCCAAAGGAAGACGGTGATGCTGTAAACCTAAAATACATCAAGGACAACTGTATTTTACAAGATGTTAATGAAATCGATTGTCATGGTAAAACATTGACAAATGTAAAGTTTGGTTCTCAACCAAAAGATGCTGTTACTATAGAACAATTATCTAAAGAATTAAAAAAGGAAACATCCAATTTTGTAAAACATGAAGATGCCGTGTTAAAGCGGGGAGATAAATTTATACATGGAAATGAAAAGTTTAATTTAATGCAAGGAAATAATGATGAATGGGATGCAGGACGTAAAACAATAACAAATGGAAGATTTGGTATAAAAGATACAGATGTACCTCTAATGGTGCAAACATTAATTGCTACTGGTGGTACATTAGGTACATACAATGGTCGTAATAGAAGAATAAAAGATATTTATCCTGGTTACGAAGCAAATGATTGTGTTACAATGAAACAAACAATAACTTGGGATAAACACTTTGGGACCAAATATGATGCAAAGATGAAGAAAATAATTAATATTTTACCAGGCGAAGATTCAAATGATGCTGCTACTATTGGACAAGTCATAAAAACATCAAAAAGTGATTCAACAGCTTACACATGTAATGATAAACGTATTATGCAATTACATGATCCTCAACATCCAAAAGATGCTGTAAATTTAGATTGTTTAATAAGAATAGTGGGCAATTTACTTATTGATACCCATAATCATATAGCTAGTACAACGAATCATGTGATGATTCAACCCGATGAACGAGAAGCTTGGATTAAAAATAGAATTATAAATCAGTATATAATTAATTTGAATAACTAAGTGTTTAAATATAAAAAATTATACATAACGTATTCATTTATGTAATGTATCTTGTGGAGTAAACACACCAGTTTATATAAGACTACATAATGAAGGCCGTATCACTCAGTCATCATCAAGACAGCAACAAGAGAGGACGTGGTATAACTTCAACTGCGTTATCCCTGCTTAGACGGATACCTATTGGTGCTGTTGTAAATCGAGCAATAGACGCTTTACCATACGAATTACATCTGCCCGGAGGTTATCAATATTGTGGACCTGGAACTAAGTTGGCAAAACGTTTAGCAAGAGGAGATCCTGGAATTAATAAATTAGATCAAGCTTGCAAAGAACACGATATAGCATATTCAAAGTATAAAGATTCAACAAATAGATCAATAGCAGATAAAATTCTAGCGGAAAAAGCTTGGCAAAGAGTAAAATCAAGTGACGCAAATATTGCAAAAAAAGCAGCAGCTTGGGCAGTAACTACAGCCATGAAGACAAAAGCAAAGTTAGGTGGTGGAAGACGTCGCAGAGGAAGACCTGCAAAGAGAGGCGCTCCCAAAAGAGGTGGAAACATTAAAAAAGGACGTCGTAGAACTCATAAGGCAAATGTAAAGAAGACTTCTGTTTGGCAAATGGTAAAAAACGGAGCAGGTTTATACCTAAGACCATACCGTGTGTACTAAATAAGAAGAATCAATTGATAATTCCAAATAAAGCCTTAACAAATCATCAGTTAAATGATTATGTAAAATGTTTGAAAATACCATTCTTTCGAGGAGTTTTTATGAAAGATGCATTACCAACTAAAATATGGAAAAATGAAACTGGAATAGTAAATTTGGATTCCACCTATGGTCCAGGCACTCATTGGGTATGCTATAAAAAACTCGGACAAACCATTTACTACTTTGACAGTTTTGGCAATCTACCACCGCCAAAAGAACTGCAACATTATTTTCGAAACTCCAAAAACATTTTTTACAATTACAAAAGAGAACAACCTAACAATACTGAAATATGTGGGCATTTATGTTTGGAGTTTCTAGCGAAGAGTGTCAGTCAGCTTTAAGATGTCATCGTATACAGTGTCACTGAGTGGAAATTCATCCACATTGAAAAGTACGCTGTTCCCAGCATTGCGTCTATCCAAGGAAAGATTATGGGAAGCGGCATTACTTGATTTGACTACCTACAATTCAATTCCTAATGTTACAGAAGGAAAAAACAATTTACTACATTATTATGAAACTAAGGATGCTGCAGGAAAATACTCAGAATTGAAAATAATTACATTTCCTACTGGAGCTTATGAAATTGATGATATAAACCAATTATTACAGAAACAACTCGGAGAAGACAATATCACCGTTAAAGGAAACAATAATACTTTAAAAGCAGAAATAACTTCAAAATATTATATTGATGTCAGCTTGGAACAGTCGATTGGCAGTTTACTTGGATTTACAGATACAAAAAAGAAAATCTTAACTCCTGGAACTACTCATTCAGGTGATTCAACTGTAACAATATTGAAAGTAAATAGTATTGATGTCACGTGCAACATTATACACGGATCGTATAGAGATGGAGTTAATCAACATATTTTACATACATTTTATCCAACAGTGGCTCCCGGTTTTAAAATTGTTGAAAAGCCACAAAACTTGATATACCTACCGTTAAACACCAGTTTCATTTCAGACATCGTACTGAACATATTGGATCAAGACGGTCATAGTGTTGACTTTAGAGGAGAAACAATTACTATACGGATACACATCAGAGCAGCAACATAAAAGTCAACATGGGATTATCATTTAAACCGCAACGGAAGAGTCGGGAGCTCAGTAGCTCCTCGACATTGGAAGAGTTAACATCAGAAAACATTCGTTTTCTACAGAAGATTGGATTGAAACTTAACAGCGATGGATATCCTGGATATATCTCAAGGACCAACGTTCGACGAAACACTATGGGAGAAGGAATATCACACGCACAACCCTTACACTTCATCAAAATTAAACAATAACGATGAAATAAGGATCCCCATTCAACAACAAGATATTTACACTTTACCGTGTGAAAGTTACTTGTACATCGAAGGACGGGTATTAAAATTGGATGGAAAAACTGCTTCAACAGTTCCTTTTATAAATAACCCGATGGCATATCTTTTTGATGAAATAAGATATGAAATATCAGGGGTGACGGTTGATTCAACAAAAAAGGTTGGTTTAACAACGACATTGAAAGGATTAACATCATTAACACCGCATGAGAAGAATTCAATAGTCACTGCCGGATGGGTTGCCCCCGATAAAGACACTATAACACCAGCTTCCAATGGTCACTTTGATTTTCATGTACCTTTACGATTGCTTTTGGGATTCGCTGAAGATTACAAACGGGTAATAATAAATGTCAAACAAGAATTAGTATTACTCAGATCTTCAACTAATAAGGACTTAATACTTGCAGACCCTGCAACTACGGAAGATAAACTGGAATGGCAACTACAGTTGGATAAAGTTGTTTGGAGAGTACCTCATGTAAGATTGGCCGATGAACATAGAATCCTATTATTGAGAAAGTTAAAATCTGACCGTGATATTGTGATGCCATTCCGAAGTTGGGAATTTCATGAATACCCTACACTACCTCAGACAGAAAGACAAACATGGACCGTCAAGACATCAACTTACTTGGAACGAGCAAGGTACATAATACTCGGTTTTCAAACTAAGCGAAAAGATGTTATCACTGCAAATGCTGGTCAATTTGATCACTGTAAAATAAAGAATTGTAAAGTTTTCCTAAACTCTCAATTCTTTCCCTATGACAATTTGAATGTCATGTTCAGCAAAAAACGTTTTTCCATTTTATACGATATGTATGCAAGATTTCAATCATCATATTATGGAAAGACTAATACACCACTATTATCACCTGACCAGTATTATTCCAAGGCTCCAATAATTGTAATCGATTGTTCAAAACAAAATGAATCGGTAAAATCATCAAGTGTGGATATAAAAATTGAAATGGAATTTGAAGAACCAGTAGCGGATGGAACTTCGGCATACTGTCTAATTCTACATGATAAAATAGTTACTTACACACCGCTGACCGGAATTGTGAAGAATGTACTTTAAGAAGAATTGTACAACAACTGCAAATTTTTGAGGTTAGAATTATCTGCTTTAATTTTTAAGGTTAGAATTTCATTTGTGAAAGACAAGTTGAAAACAAACAATTATGTAATTGTATAAATTTCAAGGATTTACGAAAAATATAAAAGCGAGAAAATAATTAGTAGAAACTTCATTCTATCTTCAACCGTCGTATGGGAAACATCATTCGCAAGATGAATTCTACTAACGGAGAAGAAAATACACCTCTAATGGATGATAATAGTTCAGATATAGAAAAACAAGTTGAACGTGAAATGGACGAGTTCCTAAAATTCAACAAACATAAGAAGAGAGAAGAAGAAAAAGCTGAAAAAGAAGTAAAAAGGAAGAAGGTTGAAGTTAACATTACAACCAATATTTTAACAGAAGTATTTCTTCGGATTATCTACCCAATTTCTTCATGCATGACAAAAAGTATATCAGTTGGAATTTTAAAATCAATGGATTATTCACCAATTGTTATTTTAAATCATGGAAACAAAATGGTTACTTTCAGTGAAACTACTTGGGAATCTCTCATGAAACATTTACATCTTTTGGAGTGCTATTTAAGTAACAACACATTTGGAAGAAGAACAAGATTAAGTTTATTGGAATCAAATATTGAAGTTGATATAGTAAAACATCGTGGAGGACAAATTGTTCGCTTCAGAGATTTAACTACACATAATGTTAAATTATATTTCACTAAAGAAGAATTTTATACTTTAAGTTGTACTACCGGTCCCGTCACCAGATATTTGAAACAACTAATGTTTTCAAGTGCAATAATTAAAGACTATCTAATTGATACATTGGACAAAAAACCTTTTGTTCCAATTTTATACGGTCCCGTGGATACTTCAATCTTTAATAGAATACCTCAAGAAGTTGAAATGTGGAGACAATTAAACAACTATCACACCAATTTTAATATTGATGAAGTGGCACAAGAAGTGAAAGAAGAAGAACAATCCTGTCTGTTATAAACATCGGCTCATTCAATTTTTAAGTCAGTTGTTAGTAAGACTTCATCATGAATAAACGGGTTTCGTTTTCTAATGCGCCACATATAATGGAAGTTAAAAGAGGTATAATTGAATTTCAAGCTTTCCGAGGAAATGATGGTAATTTTATTATTAAAGAATTAGTAATCTTGGACATGAACACATCAGTAGTTTATCATTATTTGTTCAAACCTCCAGTACCATTTAATAGACTAACAACTAAAGCGAAAGTTACAAACAAATGGTTGAACAAACATTTTCACAACTTAAGATGGGATGAAGGTTTCATTAATTGTAACATGATGCCGCACATTATGAATCATTATTGCAAAGAGTTTAAAATTATCTACACAAGGGGATTGGAAAAAGCAAATTGGATACAATCATTTACAAGCAACGAAGTGATTAATTCAATAATTGATAAAGATTTCCAATGCTACTTCAACGAACTTTGTATTTCATCAAAAAGTTTTAAACATCGAAGGTCGCAGTGCGCTTTAAAGAATGCCTACCGCTTGAATAATTTCCTTCAACAAACTGGTGGGGGTAGTGTCAGTGGTGGGGGTAGTGTCGATTATAAAAGTGAGAGCGCTACCATGACACAGCATGAGTATTACTCAAACCTCCGAAGAGACAACATCTCCGACGGACATTCTTATTAACAAGAAGATTAACAACAACATCAATATGGCATCACAGAACTTACTTCAAAGTTTAGTTGATCAGTTCAACGCTCATTCTAAATCATCAATTCTACCTACGAAGAAATGTTCTGAACTAAAAGAAGAAAAACACTACATCATTCATACTATTAAGAAAATGGAAACTTCAGTAGGTGATGCTATAAATTGCACTTTGAGCGAGGCACCTTATACAATTGGTGATGAAGCAAAATTTCAGATCTTCTTACCAAAGCGCTTCGTACAACTACTTCAAAATGAAGATCTTCGTATAATTCAACCCGGCACACTCTATTTGGTATCACATGGACCCAGTGGAAACAACTCTACTGAACTTACAATTCATGTAACACCTACTACTGATTAATTTGTACATAACATTGTAAATATTTCTTTGTATTTGTTTTTTCAATAAATATAATATAAAACAAAAAAAATAAAAATAAAAAAAGCAACATATTGTAATGTCTTTGTACATTACAATATGTTGCTTTTTTAAAAAATTCCACAGGATGACCTTGACCCAATTTTGTATAATTATAAAAGGGGAAATGTACTTGCAAAATTCATCAGTCTACTGCTACCTTTCATACCGTACACATCTCGCTCTTAATCCCTGAATATAAAACTGCAACATGTCCCTAAAGGTCAAGTGTGCATCTTACGATACTAACACCATAACAACTTTTGAACAACTCGAAGATTTAACCAACGAAATGCGAGTTTTACTTACCGGTGGTTATCACTTAACTGTTGATGTTAGTGCTACTAATACAAGGATGTTCACTAAAACAAAATATTGCGATGATGAAATATTTATTTCTACACAACCTACAACTTCTTCATCGCCAACTGGTCAACATAACATCAAGTTCCAAAAGTATTACCAATGTTGAATAACTTTTGACAGACAAAACTACAACTAAAGAATCACATGATCAATATGAGTTAATAAAAAGGATGTGATACTTGTATAAATAATCATTTGCTTCTCAGCTCTCACCACGACAAGACCTATTTAAGAAAATGTTGTACAGAATGATGATTCAACTTGATGGAAAAATCTATGGAAAAGACTACAACACCATTGAACAAATGACCCAAGATTTAGATGTATTAACTAAAGAAGGATATCAAGCTAAATTAATTTTAAAATTTCCTGAAGTACATCCATTATCAACAGAAGAACTTGTTGCTATGGCTAAGGCGGAGAGAGAGAAAAAGTCTGAAGAAAACAAAGAGAAACAAACTTCCTAAATTTTAATAATCCTTACACTTGTAAGGTATAATTTTTTAAAACTCCATTTGGATGACCTTGAAATTACCCCCACCACTTTTCACAGTACATAAAACTCACTATTCAACACTATACACTCTTATTCTTTCACTGGACTCCGCAGCGTCAACATGGAAGAGCAAAAATACAAGTACAAACCTCGTTACTGTTGTGAACAACAGTGTACAGATTTAGGACCAATGATGGTGGATGGGTTAGCTTGTACTAAATGTGAATTCTTCGGATCTTGTTATTGCAAATGCAAAACAAAACAACTACCACCACCGGAATTGCGAACTTTCAAATTTTACAAATCAAGATATTTTCATACATGTTGTCCTCAAAGATGTTTCAAATTTCACCCTCTAGATCTTGCTCATTGTCAACGCACCAATTCTCATCAAGATGATTTTTGTACACATATGATAAAAAGATGTAAATACAGATCAGATTGGTATTCCGATCCTGTAGAACCATCAAATGTGTAATTTCAGTTTTACACTCTTTTTTAAAACTTCATTTGGATGACCTTGAGATTTCCCCCACCACTAGTTCTAATTTTTATATAATATTAAATCATTCCACTTCCAACACTCTAACTAACAACATGGAAAACAAATTTATCAAATTTGAACATATAATAACTGACAGGGAGGAGATGGAAGAATTGTTTCAAAACTTACTTTCTGTCATTGACGAATATCCTATAAGATGGTTCAGAATTGTAGTTCAATATTTAAATCCTGGTGAATTGTTTTCTTCATCAAGTGAAGAAGATGAAACAACTACTTCGGTTCAAATAATTGAATTAAAAGATGGAGAAGAAGAACTAAACGTTTTATTCAATCATAAGCTCAAGGTTCCCTATATAAAAGCCCCCTCCCTAGACAGCCCCCCTCCCTAGACGCCTGCTCAAGGTCACCATTATATAAGCCCCCTCCCTATGCGCCGATCCTCATTCCATCACCGACTCTCCAATAATGAACAACTCTCCATTGACCCGAATGAATTCTAGTTTTGAAATAAACTCTAAAGAAGAGTTACAAGACATTTTTAATATTTTACAAGAACTTGTAGATAATTTTACAACCATCAAAATGAATTTGGAAATAACATACGATTGTCCTATTTGTGATAAGATTGAAAGTTCGGACGAAGACAGTTTACTAAATCTAACTCCTGCACCATCTGACACTACTGATGGTAATAATGAACAGCAAAATATTTCCCCCACCACTTCTTTGTAATTCTTCGTTCCCCCCACCACTTCTTTATTTAACTAACATTTCTCGCTTTCACTTCTCATTCCGTCTTCAACTTTTGAACTATCAACATCACTTGTTTTAAAATTTCAAACACTACAAAATCATGATGGATATGATGGATGAAGTTCCCTTCATAACTAGAATGGAAGAGGATAAATTGAAATTGGAAATTAAACGATTGGAAATGGAACGGGAAAACCAACTCGAAATGTTACGTTTGTTCAAGCTTTTCAAATACATCATCTGGGGACTCTGCGTTTACCTTCTCATCGTCGTTGGTGTTTGCATTTACAACTCTGTAGTTCATCACAAAAGTTCAACTTGTTTAAACTCTGCTGTTGCACATTAATTGTATGTTCACAAATAAAATTCAAAAGTTACTTCAACCTATTCCACTATCACCAACTAGTTCAACTTTGAACTATTTCTGGTGGTAGTTGGATAGGCTTTTTTAAAACTTACTCTGGATGACCTTGACATACTTTCCAAGCCCCAGTTATAACTGTTAAATTTCAGTTTTGAATTAACTCTTAATTCATGCCCAATTCTACTTCAAATTCAGGGCATATGCTCTCGCCATCTGCACCCTGCAGCTGCCCTGGCAACTCACACCATCTGACCCCTGCAGCTGCCCTGGCAGCTGACGTCACTTCCGGTTTAGAAGTGGCTTTTTCCCACTACTCTTATGAATAACTATAATAACTATGAAAGGTAGAAATGTATGGTCTGCAAGTCAGAATTCTCCAGATCAATTCGTTTATTCACTCTGTCCAAGAAAACAGAAGTTGCAATGTTGCCAGTTAAAATGTACAATAACTTCCAATAATCAATAATTGTTATATAAAACAATTTTTTCGATAGCCAAATTCTTTGCTGCTTTTAAGTGAATTAAAGATTTCCATTTCGGATTTTTTTCTTTTGCGGACTTATGACTTTAAAAACTTAAGAGACAATATCATCTAAAATTCTTATTTAGTATGACGATACATTATATTTGTTTCATTGTTTATGTAAACAAATCTTACATGTAAAGAAGAACTATTGACTATTGACTATTGACATCGGCTACAAGAGACATACAGCCGAGCTGAACCACACATGGTGGCAGTTCCATTGGCAATGGACACACTCTAATATAGAAACGTATAGAGCTGTTTTAGTAAGGATTCGATGGAAAGGAATATTTTTACTTCGTAGCAGTCTATATTTTTTATTTAATGTAAAAATTCCTTTATGAAAACCCCGCATGCTATAACTTTACAGATCGGTATGAACCAAGCACGTTAGAAATATATTAACAATATATGAATACATGGAAATACATAATGCATTAGTTGAGTAAGATATAACAAAGCACACTCTCTTAACTTGTCATCTTAATTTTGTTATCATCATTTCATTTTTTCCATTATAATATCAGTTTTAAAAAAATGATCAAAGTAAAATATTTTTTACTTTTGTTTAGATAAATTTAGGATCCAAATTAATAACAACATTTTAAATTTAAAATGGTTTACAAACTTGTATTATTTTAACTACGACAATACGGTATCTTTTAGGTTTTTATTTTAAAAACCCATTGACTTGCTAAACGTAAAAGAGACATTGATATTTTCTGGTTGGATGCCAGACACATACAGATATTCGCTCTTGTGACAACTGTTTCATATTCCAAACTTCATGTGCACCATAGTGTGAGATTGTTTTCTGCATGAGGAGGTTTGCTTCAAAATACAAATCTAACTGTTTCCAAATAAAACAAAAATATTAGTGAACAAGATAAAGAATATATTTGACCACCTTCAACTTATCCTTATACTGCTTGTCCAAAATAGCCCCTAATTTTATTTATTTTTTACACATGTAACTATTATCAGTAAATATTATTAAAAGATTATGTCAAAATTCGATGCACATAACTATCGTATCGGCAAGTACTTTAATGCATTTCCAAAATCCGCCACTCACTCATCGCTAACATGAGATGCTGGGCGTAGCTTAATTTTTTCAAATAACAATTCCTATTAATATAAAATTTTAAAGAGATTTTTAATATAATAATAAGGTTACTAGGTAAAACTTTACATTGAAATCCATTGATGAAAATAAAACAATGCATAAATTTTGTCATAATCAACCTATTGAGGTCGTGTTTTTTTTAAGAAAAATTCCCATAATATAAGGGTAATAAAATAGGGGTTCAAGGGGCAAGAGGGAGATATTTAAATATACCAAAGGTATTTCCCATTGTCCTGGTAATACATATCGAAGATCGTTTAATTATGAGGATCCCTACCAAAATGAGAAGCGATGGGTTCTGTTTGGGACTTGAATGTTAATAATGCTATACTGAATGTTTATAACCAGGTGTAGTTTAAAACTACATTGTAGTAAGTTCCTAGGCTATAAACTTGATAAATTGCCACATTCTCCTTGGCGCAACGTACTAATCTTTATAATTCAACTTAAAATCATTAAACAAAATTAATATTTCGTATTTGAAATATAAAAAAACAATCATCTAATTTTCAAATATTGCTCATTGGCAGAGCTGTCATTGAACTATATTTAATATACTAAATTGTGTGGTATTCTATTAAAAGTATTATTCAACTAAAACCGCAAGTGTTAAATAGTTTAGATAAACAGTAACAGACAAATCTATCCTTCAACTGCAGTAACAGTGTGGTTTACTTCAGGCTCGCGAGATGAAATTAAGCAGTTCACTCGTGTAGGATTTGAGGTTACAGATTTAAGATACATTCCCAGCATAATAAGTTTGAAATATATCAGAATCCCAAATAGGATCATAAGTTTAAAACATTTTAAATGTTAAAAATAAACGATTATCTGTTTGAAATTAAGTAAATAACTGAAGAAAGCATTTGTGAGCTACTTAGCTTTTATTAGTTTGCCCATGAATAAATAAAAAATAAAAAAAATAAAAAACATAGAAACTGTCAAAGCCAATAATATCGTCAATTATAAGAAAGCTTTGTAATTTTGTTATTTGTTTTAAAAATCCAGTAATAACAATGATTTCTTATTTAGTTTCCAACAATTAAAGTACTTCCATGGCCAAGTACATTACCCAGTAAAGGTTATAGTAGCATTTTCTCTCTTTTCATTGGATAGCTTAGGACCCAAACTTATATCTGATAAGTAAACGAACGGACCAAGTTTGTTGTGTTTCAGTGGCAGTTGCATGCATAATTAACATGAGAGAAACTGAGTCAGGGAACAGTATATATCAAAAAGTAGAGTGCAAATAGTTTTTTTTTTTTTTTTTTTTTTTTTTTTTTTTTTTTTTTTTACGAAACCGTTAATAAAACTTTTTAAACTTCAGAACGGAAGTTCTGGTACTTTTCTCAAATTACTTATAAATTATTATGTATTATGTTCACTAAAAAGTTAGACTGACTCGTAAAACTTTGTATCTTACAGAATTTATATTCCGTAAAACACTTTTAATTATATTTTTCATTTATTCGTTTAATTTGTTACTTATGAGTAACTAAGAAGAGTTACCAATTTTATAGTCAAATTGCCATGGCAATTTTGTAAGTGTAATATTAAAATATATCATTACGCTGCTTAAATAATTTATATTGATTGGCTTTTTATTCAAATGAGTAAAATCACATGTTATCCAGTGTTGTATGCCTTCAAAAGTGTTTTAGAGACTAATTTAAATTATTGATTCATTTTTTTAATTAATTATTACATCTTTTACTCAACCCTGATGATTAATGTCCATGTTCCGAAACATACGTAGGGACTTTATAAATACTGTTGAACTGTTGACTGAAGGTATGTACAGCGATATTAGTTCGTAGAGTATGATTCATAATTTCCATACTGTTAGTTTGTTGAACATCTTGTATTCAAACAAAAATTTTAAAATATTTTCAATTAATAAATTATGATTTCAGTATTGATAATTTTTTCTTCGCTATCTCACCCAAAATATACTTTTTAAATGTTAACCTAGGAGAACTATAATTACTATTTCCAATACATTATAAAATTGGGTGAAAAATTTATATTTTGCTTTTACTCGATTATTTAAACATGTACTTGGCTCGCATAGTATAACATGTATTAGGTGTATTTAATAAAATGATGCTTCGCAATTTCGTGCGTCGTAGTTCAGTACGTAAATGTAGGGTCGGTCCATTAGGGCTTAGTAATAATGAAGCCTTACACTTTCACGTTGTGGTCCATACTACACGGTCACTAGAACGGCGGTTAGTCAATAGTGTAAACTAAATAACTTCCTCTTATGCTCTTCTTTAAAACTTTCAACTTTAATGGACAAAAGCTAAAGCAGCAATTAAATAAGTCTTTCTGTTTATCATTTACTGTGTCGATCAAAGTACTTTGTCAAAATAGAAAATAGTAAATTTTTATGACACAGTTAATACTAATTAGTATTATATCTTTACTTGTCTGCTTTTCTGAAAAAGGAAATGCGGCGTGATTTTAAATAAGTAAGCCACCTGTTACAAAAATAAATAAATGTTTAGCCCAATAATTCCATGTAATAGTTTTAATCTCAATTTCAATATTTTGCGAAATTATTTTGCAACCGCTCATTCATCGTCAACCTTCCGAATCTCGGAGTAAAAGCATAAGTTAAATAAAGTAAAAACTATCAAATTATAATATCAGTGAGAATAAATCATGAATATAATCATTATAATGAAAATGAGATTGATAACGTGTCCGTCAACCATTAGCACCAATGTCACAATTAAACTCCTTTCAATACAGTTTAGCACCGGGACTTCTATATGGATTATAAAACAGTTAAATTTTCATGATTAACCAATCATCGATATAAATAATCAATTATAAGTTGAAGAAACAGTGGTGCTTCTAGCAGGTTTTCTTAGCAATAGCGACACTAAAATTTAATGTAGTAGGCTATAAGTAATTAAAAGATGGTTTCTATCATTGGCGTTATCTGGTTATCGTTTTAAAATCAATCTAAAATAGACGTTGTTATGTTAAAGTTATGTTTTATATCCCCATGCTTTCCCCACAGGGGCAGTGGGCTTTCCACTGTACGGGTGTTTCTTGGCGACCCCGGGGTACCTGAGCCAAGCTGTGAGATCCTCCTCACAGTTCTTCCCGAGCTAGGGCCTTTCTTCTCATCTTTCAGGTCTTAGCTCACCGTCTTTATTCTTTCCTGAGCTAACCTTGCTCACCTTCTTGTTTTCGACCACGAATCAAGGGTGTCTTTCCACCTTCTTTCGACCGGCGCATGCTGGGGGGTCCTGGGAGTGTCCCTGTTGTGTTGCACTCGCACTGTGTGCCTCGCACTGCCGATGGTCTCCTCCAGTGTGTCGTCAGAAGCCAGCCGCTTCGGACCTTAGTCAGGGAGTGCGGCATGGATGCAGGGATCGGACTCTGCATTGCCACGGTGCGACCCCCAGCACGTCCGGCACATTTTGTGTATCGGTGCTGGGCAAACGGAGGTTCGGGCCCCGGAGTACCGGGGTAGGGGTGTCTTATCTCCTACGGGGGGTAGACCTCCGAGGGTGTACCCGCTCTTGGCCGATGAAGGGCCGCCTCTTGCCGCACGATGCGCTGGTTACAAAACAGTATGGATTGTCAACTGCAAAACACGAATCTTGGAAAGGAGAACGAACAGGCTGCTTTTAGGCGCAGCTCACTTGTGCAGAGGTCTCCGACCTCAAAGACTGGGACGCCGACGGTTGGAATTAAAACCTCCCCTCCGCCGGCCCCGTTCAAGGCTGCTGGTGTCGCTGGATCATCGGCCGTAACCGGAAAGGAGAAAGATGAGGTTGATCTGGGTATGGGTGTGACCGAGCCGGTAACACTTCTAGCCAGGATGCAAGGAATCCCTCCCAGGAAGAGCCCTCTTCGTGCGGCATTCGAGCTGCAAATGCTTCGGCAGCAGCAGGACGACGCCCACGAGGAGGAAGACTCATGTCTGAAGAAGATGAAAGTTCTTTTGAAGGAGATGGCCAAGGTCCTCCTAATTCAAAAGAACATAAACAAGGCGATAAAAGAGGGGATCCCGAAACTCGAAGATGCTCTGGAATAAATCGAGGAATGCCGGAAAATCAGGCTAAAGGCAGTGAAGCAGGAGCGCGATGTCACGAACCGAGTCATCTCTGCTTCCCCTCAAGCTCATCTGGCTGAGTCCCAGACTCAAGCCAGAAAGCGAAAGAAGAGGCAGAGCGGTTCTTCGCCGGGAAGCCCTGAGCTTGTTGAGGTGGACTCAGTGCCGAGACCGGTTTTTGTCACTGCGGCATCGCAGACATCTCCTGTCCAGGCTACTGAATCCGCCCCGGGCACTGCCGTGATTCCAGCGGCTACTCCTGCAGAGGTTCCTGCTCCGGCGGCTAATCCTGCCTTGGCAGCAAACTCTGCCTCAACACCTTTGGGGGGCTGGAAGACGCGCCTGTCTAAGAAAGAAAGGAGGAGGCAGAAGCAAGCGGAGGCAGCTTCGAAAAGTGCGTCGAGGGTGGAGCGGACGCAAGTCTCAAACCCGGTTGGGGAGGCCTCTGGCAAGTCTGTCAGAAAGCCCAAACAACCCAGACCTAAGAAGCCCAGGACGGAGGCAATCTTGATCAAGCCCTTAGGGGGGGGCGATCTTTCGCCGATGTTCTGGGTCAGATTAGATCGCAGGCCAAACCGGAAGAGACCGACACCGTTATCAAATCTATTCGGCGAACCCAGAACGGGGATGTCCTCCTCGAACTGGGGAAGTCGAGTGACAAGATCGGTTTTGCCGCTTCCCTCAAGTCTGCACTTGGGGACAAAGGCTCCATAAAGGTCCTAGAACCGAAGTGTTCGGTCGAGATTCGGGACCTTGATGTCCTCTCCACCGAAGATGAGGTGACCCGTGCGATCCAGGTGGCACTCCCGGAGATACCGGCCGATGGAGTGAGGGTATGGCTGACAAAGCCTAACCGAAGTCAACTCTGGATGGCTGTTGCTGAGATGAGCGAAAAGCACGCCAATAAGCTGCTTAGCCTTCAGCACCTCAGAGTCGGTTGGGTCAGTTGCAGGCTCAAACGGAGGGTGGTAGTTTCGAGATGCTTCCGCTGTCTCGGTTTCGGCCACTCCTCCCGAAACTGTAAAGGGCCCGACAGGAGTGCCAACTGCTTCCAGTGTGGAAGCCAGGGCCACAAACGTAAGGAATGTTCCTCGAGCCCCTCCTGCTTCCTCTGCAAGGATTCAGGCTCCAGTGCCCTCGGTCACTTACCCGGGTCTGGTCAGTGCGGTGCCTTCAGAGCCGCACTTGAACAGGCAAAAGGCAGCCGTTAATTCGCATCCTCCAGGCCAACCTTCATAGATCCTGGGGAGCTGATAACCTTCTAGATCAGCTCGCCCGAGAACTTGGTGCTGACGCGCTCCTTATCAGTGAACAGTATCGGGACAGAGACCCAAACATTTGGATCTCGGACAGCCTCGGTACTGTTGCATTTTGGGCACGTAATACACGACATGTTTTGGTGCGGAGTCACGGGCGCGGCCGAGGATTCGTCTGGGTTCGGTGTAGGGACGTGACTATCTTCAGTTGCTACCTCACACCCAACGAGGCCGTCCAGGACTTCCGCGACAAGATAGATAGCCTAGAAGAGTTCGTTCTCGGCACCACCGGGCATGTCGTCGTTGGTGGCGATTTCAACGCCAGGGCCGTCGAGTGGGAAATGCCCTCTACCAGCTCCCGGGGGAAATACATCCTGGATTTTATCGCCAGGGCCGGTCTTGTCGTCCTCAACCAGGGCGACACACCTACTTTTCGGCGCCCCGGGCAGAGAGGCACGATCCCCGACGTCACCTTTGCGTCTGAGTCGCTCCTTCCGAGGATCTCTGGCTGGAGGGTTGTGGAGGACTACACGGGTAGCGACCACCAATACATCGTTTTTGACCTGCATGATCAGGCAAATCGTCGAGTTTCCGCATCTCGGGAAGGGCCACGCCGGTGGAACACCAACAAACTGGACGTGGTCAAGTTCACCGAAGTCATCTCTCGGGGAGCGCAGGGGAATCCTGGTGAGGCTGGGGCCGAGGCACTAGTAACGTCCACGATGGAACTGATCGTCTCGGCCTGCGACCAGTCTATGCCGCAAAGGAAACCCCGACGCGACAAACAACCCGTTTACTGGTGGACTGAAGAGATTGCGTAACTCAGAAGAACATGTTTAAGAACTAGACGATCCGCCACAAGAGCAAAAATCCCGCAGACAGAGTTCGTAAGTCGGAGGCCTATAAAGCTGCGAGAAAATCTCTCCGCCAGGCGATCAACAGGAGCAAGGCGAATAGCTGGAGGAGACTTCGTGACGACGTTGACTCCGACCCGTGGGGCCTGGGTTACAAACTTCTAACACAGAAACTCGGCGCCCGCTCTCCACCTTCCATCATGGAGGGCGCCACCATGGGGAGGATCGTCGCTGCGTTGTTTCCTGAACATCCACAGCGACCGCCGGTTGACTTCGGACGGGTAGAGGACGTTCCACTCTTCACTTTCGAGGAGCTGGAAACCTCCGTTCTCTCCCTGAGGAGCAACAAGGCTCCTGGCCCGGACGGGATTCCCAGTGAGGCTTTAAAGAAAGTATTTTCAATCAACGCTGACTTGTTGTTGAGAATGTACAATGCCTGTTTGGTAGAAGGGGTGTTTCCGGCTCCCTGGAAAATAGCCAGGCTTGTACTGATCAGCAAGGGCAAAGGTGATCCCGAACTGCTGTCGTCCCACAGGCCTCTCTGCATGTTGGACACGGCTGGGAAGCTGTTCGAGAAGCTGATCTGTTCCCGCCTGACTTCTGCCGTGGAAGCTGCCGGGGACTTATGCCCCCGTCAGTACGGCTTCAGAAAGGGACGGTCAACGATCGACGCTGTCACCGAAGTTCAGAGAGCTGTGGAGAGAGCCGAGAGCCACAACCATGTCTCTCGCCGAGTAGTGCTTCTTGTTACGCTTGATGTCAAGAATGCCTTCAACTCGGCGAGGTGGGTCGATATGTTGGATGCGCTTCGCAACACCTTCCGTATTCCTGCATATCTGTTGCGGCTCATCGAGGATTATCTACGCTCTCGAAGCCTGATCTATGACACGAGGGACGGAACGCGGACGATGGAAGTCACTTCTGGTGCTGCACAAGGTTCAATACTCGACCCGGATTTCTGGAACGTTGCCTATGCCAGCCTCCTGAGGTCCAAGATGCCTGAGGAAACCACGTTGGTTGGGTACGCCGATGACGTCGCAGCTCTCATTGCTGCACGCAACGTTGAGCTGGCCCAACTAAAGTTGAACCGAGTTATGCGGGTTGTCAACAACTGGATGTCCGATCACGGTCTCTCGCTTGCTCTTAGTAAGACGGAGATCGTGATTCTCACGAAGAAGAGGATCGACACCGTCGTCCCGTTTCGAGTGGGAAGGGAGGTGGTCACATCAACTCGTGCCGCCAAATACCTTGGGGTTATGGTGGACACCAAGTTAAGCTGGAGGGATCAGATCTTCCGTACGGCGGACAAGGCCGCTAAGGTAGTTACTCACCTTAGTAGGCTGATGGCCAATGTCGGGGGTCCCCGATCCAGCAGAAGACGTCTGTTGATGTCCGCGGTCCAGTCCGTGCTCTTTTACGAGGTGTGGGCAGGCGCTCTAGATAAGGAGTGTTACAGGTTGCGACTCGCCCGGGTTCAGCGTCAAGCTGGGCTCCGGGTGTGTTCCGCCTACCGGACAGTGTCCGAGCCTGCCGTTTTGGTGGTCGCCGGAGTCATCCCTGTCAAGCTCTTGGCAGGGGAGAGGAAAGCGATTTATCAGAGACGTGGCGAGATCGGCAAGGACACGGCAAGAACAGAAGAGCGCGCCCGAACCTTCCAGCAGTGGCAACACAGCTGGGAGCACGACACCCGAGGACGATGGACTGCGCGACTTATCAAGCAGGTCCAACCATGGGTGGAACGGCGGCATGGGGAGGTGGACTACTACCTGACCCAATTTTTGACAGGTTACGGCTACTTTCGGTCGTACCTTAACCGGATGGGAAAGACCGGTTCACCGGACTGCATTTATTGCCCGGGTGTTCCCGACGATGCGGAACACACTTTCTTCCGCTGTCCCCGTTGGGAAGGGCCCCGCCTGGAGGCCACACAAATCTTTGGTGCATTTTCGGTGGACTCGGTCTGCCAAAAGATTTTGGAGGATGAGGGCAACTGGGATTGTTTGTCACAGTTCGTCCGGGGCATCCTCCTGGAAAAGAAAACCGATCTGGACCGCGAAGTGGCCCAGATCCGTTGATCGAGCGGCTGGATAAGGAGCGAGCCCCACGGGCGTAAGCCAAATTTAGGCCTAGCCTGACGTAATGTGACAAACAATTCCAGGTTAGATTCCAAAAGAGTAGAGGAGGTTTTTTAGTGGGTAAATCCGTTTTTAGGGGAGCCCCACACTACAGGCTGGCCACCTGTGTGCGTAATGCATTTTTCCGCCTCTCCCTCAAAAAAAAAAAAAAAAAAAAAAAAAAAAAAAAAAAATCCCCATGCTTTTCTCCTGGAGGACGTTTCACGTTATTTATCATTTCTTCATAGGTTTTTGGACATGCCGTTACTTTTCTCTAGTCTTTTTGGCCAAACCCTTTCATTTGAGACCACGCAGTTATTTCTACTGTTTACTTGAAAATCAATCAATTTCATTACCAATGTTAATCAAATGGAAAAATTGCGAACTTTAAGGACTTGTAGGGCCCTTCCTTTCAAATGGTTACTTACAAAAACAAGAAACTTAACATGTTTACTTAAGAAACAACTTCACGACGAGCTCTATCAAATGACACCAAAATCATTAAAATCGGTTGAAAAATGTGGGAAGAGTTCCTTATACAAAAAACCGTGTCACGTATTAAATATGTGTAGATTGCTCTATATATCGTTTTATAAAACTAACTCAAATTCCTTGGTCATGATTAAATGAAAATATTTTGTAATATAAAGAATAAATATTTTGTGAACTTTAAGCTACACATTAAAATACCATTCTAAATTAAATTGTAATATAACCCTTATAATATAATAATTATAAAATTGTATGCCCTAAGGGTGTACTCTCCTCTTATTTGAGTCTTTAATTTCTATTCTATTTTATTTATTACTAATTTGTATTGTGATGTAACAAGATACCTAACATATGTGCAAAAACTCTCCAGTGTAAAAGGTGTATTTTGCAATGTTTTAAGTCTATCAAGATAGTAGTCCTAAAAATATATAATAATGATGTTGGACGGTAGGAAGTGTTATGCTCTAGATAGGGATTTACGTGAGAATTCTGACGTCTTAAACCCACCTGGCCCGGGCCAGAGCCGCGACTTAGAGCTTGTGTGGTCCTTCTTATCATCCCTTCCCATAACCAATCAGTACACTTCACTCTTTTATATTCCATTCCATTTGTATAAATATTTGCTCTAGTGCTTAATATGTAACCTATAAATTTAAAGTATTGAATTAAACTCAAGGACATAAAAATTGTTAATATTAAAACTGTGTGACAATTATAGTTGATAATATGTATTTATAAGTTTTATTTGCATTATTAATTAAATGAGTGTATATAACTCAAATAAACCATGTATATAAATATATATGTATCTATATATATTTCATATTTATATTTAGAACCATCAAATGTTATGGACTAAATTAATATTCATTAATCGGTTTTAATTGTCTTAAAGGCCAAAAAAATAAATGTATAACAATCAAATCATAATAACAAAATAACATGTGTTTTGCTTTTGTTTTGTTTTAACATTACAAATAAATTAAAAGCTGTACATTGCCTATTTACTAATATCGTATAATAATTAATCTTAAAAAACGTATGACGACAAACTTTTTATATTTAGCTTTGTATAAAAATCTCGTTAGTTTATTATCATTATAAAAATTGTATTAACATCAGAAAATATTAATTTTTCTTGTAAAATTTATTGGCATTTACTCTTAACTAAGACAAAAAAATCCATTTCAACGTTTAAAGTATGTTTAAATTTAAAACGTGAAAATTTTAACGTGGAATTTTATTCTTATTTCCATAAAGTTGTTTCCTGACTTACGATACAGGGTGACTTCCGAGAACTAGACAAATTTAAAACAGTATCGTTATTGCACGAGTTGAAGATATTTGAGTTATGTCGTTTTCTTGAGTATGTCTTGTATTTTAGTCTTAATGTACAAGTTGTCAATATATCGTATTGTTTTTTTCACACAATACTTAATTGTAAATTTACTAAACAAAAAACACCACAGCACACCTTTATTCAAAATTAAATATCAGTTGAAATCACACTCTTCTAAGCTGAAACACATTGCTAATATGAGTTTTCACGCATTGCAAGCAACAGAAACAGTAGAAAAAACATAAGCCAAACGGTCGTCTAATAATAGTAAACACAAGCTGTCATGTTTGCGTGCATATCAACCTGTTTCTGATTGCAGGTTTCACTGTGAAAACAGTTAAAGTGTTTTCTCTATTCACGCTTACAGGATCATTTTGCTTTTTATTTCTTGTCTGTCGTTTTGAACGTGTAAATCTCTTCTGAAAAGTTTTTTGGCTTAGAAGAGTTCCATTTTCACTAATCTTTAAATTCTGAAAAAAATTTGATGTGCAGTATTGTTTTTTTATAATAAATCAAAAATTTTTAATAAAAATGTTATGTAAAAAAGACAAGATGCTATATTGACTATTCTTATACACTTAGACTAAAGTGGCAAGACATACTCAAAACAACAATAGCACAATGACTCGTGCAATGATGACACAACAATTGTTTCAGATTCGTCCGGATCCCGGAAGTCACCCAGTATCATCGATATCATATCATATATACAGTAAATACATAGGTACTTTATAATGATTAAGGGTTCTTCTAAGTGTAATTTTTAGGACTCCCTGAAATTGTTGTAAATAATTTTTAATATCCCCAACCAGTTGTAAGAAGCTATTTAATAATTTTGTTCCTTTAACAACTTGATATTCCAAACTTTTGAATTTAGATAAACAACAATAAAGTTGTTTATAAACATTATTGTTAGAGTGAATTTAAGTTTACTTTCAACAATTGATTCGTAGGTTTTTATGATTATTATATGTAAAAGAGAATGTCAGTAGGTTGTAAATTTTAATATCCCAAATTGTTTAGACCATTAAATCATTTGACACTAAACTATATATTTTTTAATCTCATATAGTAAATTCTAGAGAAATCTATATTTCTTCAGCCATGGTCACGTCATGTGTGGTATAGCTTAAAAATGTACTATACTTTTTATGGTATTGTATTTGAAAAACATTTGTGTACACATATTTTTTACATGTTATTCCAAAGCATAAATTTATTCAACTCTTGTACGTATATTGTTCGATATTTATATTTCCTTAAACTCACCAAAGTTCAAAAAATTAGAAAAATCATTCTATGTGTAACATTTCTTTTTTTTATAATGGTATTATTTTTTCAGCATAAACGAATTTTTTGTATGGTCAGAGATGGCAAATAATTTTCTTTTTCTTTTTATAACTTCAGTAATGGAAAAGGCTTCACCATCTTGCAACATTTTTGTCCCTCAATAACTTATCAATGACTTTGTTAACAATATATTGTAAACAATAATCCAAAACATAGCCTAAAATCTTAACATTCAAGATAAAATGTAAAAAATATTAATACAATATACATATTGTATACTTTGTTTTTTTTCTATTTACGAAATAGTGCCAACAGACCAGGATTAGTAATGTCCTTTACTGTATATCTTCCATGGGGACATTACATTTTCCCAACAGAAGTATATGTGGTGTTATCTGATTCGTACATAACTCTTGTTTCTTTCCCTCTAACGAAAAGTTTCTCCTTTGACAAATTTAAGTTTTAAGCATTAAAATAAAATAGTGTTTGGGAAAGTTTATAAAATAATATTTAAATAATATCCCAAGTTTCATACTACATGTTTTAGTTTTAAAATCAATAATACGTATATCTTTGTGAAGCAAACATTTTTGTAGCTATCAAGGAATTCAATGAAATGTCATAAATATACAGGATTGCGTTTGTTTAGTAGCAGTTAATCTCCAAGGTGTTATCGATAATTATTATTCGAACTTCCTTATAATTGTTCGATGGGTTTATTTGATTTTTAGATTTGTAGTACGTTACATGATAACTGGTCGTTTTTTCAAAGCTATTTTAGATGTTGCAGCTATTATATGCTAGCTAATGCATATTGCAATATGTAACCTTTGATTTTGTACATTGGATAAAGAATCTTAACATTTTACAAAAATTATGTTATGAATCACTGTTCCGCACATGAAAAATTATTTAAAAAAATATTTTATCAAAATTAAAATAGTTTTAGAGGGTAGATATGCAGATCATGCTGAATAGCTATGATAAATGTAAAATTCCAGTCTTTCTTTTATCAGAGTGGCAAAAATGTTTTAATATTATTTTTATTAATAACACATGCAATTTATTATATAGTGAACTCACTGTTGCCCGTCATGGCTTCACCCGTGATTTATATTTATTTTATATAAAAGAAAATTCTTTTAGAGCAACGAAATCTTCCTTTAGGCAGATGCTGAAACATTGAGGTAGTAGTGAGCGGAGCCTGGAGCATCCAAGTCATTTTGCAAAACCTTTTTTTTAGTGAACACCTCTGAAAAAAGAGGAATGACCATGTCAAATTTCAACCCAACCTCAAGCCCTGTTGTAAAAAATAAGCCATAGCTGTGGGACGGAGCCCGTGCCGATATAGAAAACTCACGGTGTTTCACGGATTCCCGCGGTTGGATAGTGAATTTTTCACAACTAATAGCAAGCAGTTAGAGGGTGGTAAATAAGAAAACTCACGGTTTTTGTGGATTCCCTTGGCTGCATCGTGAACTTTTTATAACCGTTTGTTAGCGAGCACCTTAGAGACAATACGAAACTATGTTCAAAGTTTCAAGTGCGTTCGTTACTTTATGAGATTTCATGATGAGTTAGTCAGTGAGTAGTATACCTATGTGTTTCCTCCCATTTATAACAATCATTTAATAACTGTGATCCCATAGCATAAAAATTTTAAATAACTTCTAAAACTATATAACCATAAATTTTTTGTTAAAAGCGTATAAATTGCAGCGTATTAAAGTTTTTCTCTAAAATGTAATGTTTCAATAATACTGGTATATATTACAAGAGCCATAACTTAGAACATTTGAAGCCTGAGAATAAAAGTGTATTGCATAAAAATACGCGATGTCCTTGTTGTCAAAACAGGTTGTATCATCCCGACTGAGTCAACATGCGAGATGGTAAACATTTGTCATGGGGATATTATGCAATCTGGTTTATTTATGTAATATATACTGTTTGTTGAAACAAAGTAAATATTGTATATACTGTAAAATGTTCTTTCTATTTAAGATCATCACGTGTATGATCCATGCTACGTTATTCTTACTCCACAAGTAGGGTAAAAAAATGTTTAAGTAATTGTTTTACTAATATTTTGGAAATGTTAAGGTAACATTGAGATATTTATGTAAGGTTATGTTTTATTTTTCTTTTCTTTGGGCGGGGGGTGTTCTCATTTGTGTTGCTTACTGACATTAATTTAAAAAAGTTTTACAATACATTTTTTATTTGAATACACACATCTGTCTAGCTGGACGAGCGTTATATATTTTAATCTGTCAAAAATTAAATACACATAAAACACACAACATGGACAAGAGGATATTAAAAAAGGAAAAATTTCATCACGAAACACATGTGGCCGGCTATAGATAAATCCAATACCTAGCAATACCAATACTACCTAGTCCAGTAGTGTTGGCCAGTAGTGTGTTTTAAGTGTTATGCGTTTTTATTTTATTTTATGAAATATAAAAGCTTTTTTTTTTCTTTTGTAGCCACATTTTAAAATTGAACGTAGGTCCCAAAGCTGGTCAACCACAGAAGACGAAATCGCATTTAACCTATTATGTGGGCAAACATGAATGTATTACATAATTGTAATTTATTGCATATTTGATTCCGTACACAAATATAATGTTGTTAAATCTAAGACAATGTGTTATTCAGCACCCGATCAATTTTTTCAATTAAATACGAAACACAAATTTTATTACTTATTTATACAAAAACTTCTTCTCTATAACTTTGGGTTTTATAATTGCATTTTTAAATTTTAACGCTGATCAGTTGTTTTCAAAGTACTCCAAAGTATTACAACATAATTATAAAATATCATTTAAAACTGCAAAAATATGGCTACAGTTTGGAATGTTGCTAGGCAAACTTATACAATTCTTAATATTAGTTATAGACAGTGTGCTAGAATAGCAAGAGTAAATGGGCTTTTTTCAAAGACGAACTCGTTAGCGTCGTTCACTCACTTTTTTAAATAATGTAGGCTTATGGGTAAGGCACTAAGGCATAATTGTTGTGAACCACATGCTAAATCAGTAAAAAATGGATTTCACTCACATGGATAACAGCAGATGTCACCATTGTTATTAATTGTGGTATTTTATTATTATTATTTGATTTAATTATTAAAATTGCTCCATTGTGTTATCCTTTATTTTGCTTTAATATCTCCAAACAGCCATAATTAGTAAGATTTTCAAACTGATAATTTTTATTTATAGTATCACCGTAAAAAAAATCAGTACTTGGATACCATGGAAAACAACATATGTTTATACTGGAGCACGTGGTTTGCACATTAATAACTGAGCCAGCAGTTTTCAGCAACTCATTATTGGTTTTCATTTTAGCTCCGTAGGGCCAAATATATTCTTAGGATTTCAATTAAAGACATTTCCGTAGATATATTACTCTATGAATATTATTTTTAGAACTAAGTTATTTGGAACCGTTTTTGAGATCTGTTTTACTTAAAGTATAGAACAAAATAAAACCTAGTGGCATTTCGTATCAATTCGTTGCTTCTAAACCCCCTCACCCCGCCCCACCACTGTGCAGTGTGCTATGTGTGTACTATGGGTGCCGGAAGCGGTATTCAGGTCACGTGTGAAGTAGAGGGCGCCACCGGCGGCGCGGCGGCGGCAACGGGCAGTTTATTGTTTCCGGTGGACGGGAAAACTTGGCTTTGATCCCCACGTCCTTCCTGTCGTAGCGATAATCACTAAATATTAAACAGTTGTCCTCGTGTCGACAGATATGAAATGGCTGCTCAACACCTACCTAATCTGGAGGACAAAAGAAGAATATTTATTGACTTAATCACTGTTTAAACGTCAATACTACAAGCCAGGGAGTAATTTAAGGCGAATGTGAATGATGTATGAGTGTAAAATGGGTGTGATCTGTGTGAGTGCAGCTTTGCTATTGATCAAGACAAGCTGAATCTTTTGATATCATTTATTATTACAAACAACCAATGGTAGCTGGGTTAAGTTTCGAACCCTTAAAATGCTACTGTATATAATATTCTAGTTATCGAACCGACAAACTACGGTCTAAACTACCTAAGATTTAAAAAGGTTTGGTTTTTAACCAAGTTGAGCTGATAGATTTCAATCTATCATACCTTAATTTCAATTACCTTAATTATTTCAACTTAATTATACCTAAGTTTAGTTCTAAAAACACGTATCTTCAGTAAAAATAATAATAGAGAGAATGTTTACAATTTCTTTTATGAAATATAGAAAGCAGTTTTATTTAAACATTAATTAGCTTAATTTTTGTTTCGTTGGCTTTAAGTGTACAAAAGATATCCAGTAGTAAAAATTAGTAGATTTTGTTGCCGCTATGAATTCAGTGAAGGAACATGCTAGCAGTCATCACATATTAAAGCTATTTTCGATCACTTAATTTAGTTTCTTTAGTAGGAGATAGTTCTCGTATGCATGTATGATTAAATACTTCATGTAAAAGAAAAGTCAATCTTAAGTAACTTGAATGACTTATTTTAACTATGTTTCGGAAAAAGCGTTTTTGTAAAAAAAAAAAAAAAAAAACACTATTATGTTTATGTTAAATTTCAATCGGTCAGTGTCTTAAGTTTTAATCATTCTCTACAAAATACTACACATGAAATTTCTAAAATCATCCTAACAAACATTACATTTGCGTACAAAATATTGAGAATATGACGGTAACAGTAAAACATCATTCAGAAATTAAGAACAAAAGTCTAAATTACGGGTGTAAGGAAGCATTTCTGTTTTAAGAGTTCGCAAAGCAGAATGATCGGATCACGGAAACGAGGTTTTATGGTGTTTTAAAATGGTAAAAATAACGGCTTTCTTTTTCACCTTATTTTTTATTTAACAATTTAACCATGAGATGACCAAAACAAACTCGTTAGTATTTTGAAATTTAAACTTAGCCTAAAGGATTAGGGTAAAATCCAAAAATATGTTTTCCATGTTTTTTTCTTAAAAGGAATCAAAACTTTCAAGTCATCTTGCTTATTTATTGACATATACTGATGAAAGTTTCAATGAATATTCAATAAGAAGGTTTTAATTTATTTTTGCTTAAAAAAGAAATATATCCTCAAACCTATACGAACTCAGCCCATCGTTTAACGGGGAAATTAAAAATACCGTAACTTGATAAAGTTAAATATATACAATCACTAGGTAGATTAACTCATATTTACTTACAACAGCCCATACATTCATCATAATGGGGAAATAAAAATACCAAAATTCCATTAGAGACACGCTGAGTATGCAGGTTTGGTGCAACGGTGGTATTTTATGAAACGAGCTCCGATTTTCTTATATTTCTAGGGTTAGGTTTAAGTGAACATATAAGTATTATGGATATAGGAGAGATTTTCAATTTTATTTATATTAATCAATATCCTTTTATGTAATGTACCAAATCTGCCTAAATACGTATTAGATGAGTGGAATTTATTCAAGTATGATTAAAGCCTGATGTTATTTTCCTTTTAATCATTGTACAGTATACAGGGTGTTCGGAAAAAACGTTTCAGGAATTCAGGAAGTTATTGCCCACATAAAAAAAAGCAAAAAAGTCCCTGTAAACATATGTCCTAAAATGCCTCGTTAACCCGCTAGCCGCCATTTTGTTTTTTACACTAAAAAATTTTTATTTCCGTAATGGATCATTGTATCAAGTTAATATTTGGCATGAACCTTCATCATAGCAATGCCCATTTTCAAGAAAAAAGTTATTTTTTTCCAATGTGTATTTTCAAAATGGCGGCCATTTAAAAATTTTAAACCAAAATATCTCAAAACGGGTAAATTTTATAAAAATTTTACTAGACACAAAAAAGTTGACAAATTTAATTATCTAACCAATGGTACCAAGTTTGTAAGGATTTGACAACAAATAACGGAGTTATTGAGATTTTTCAATTAAAATTACCTTAATTTGCATTAATTACAATGCAAAATCAATGTTTTTATGCAGAAAAATCTCAATAACTCCGTTATTTGTTGTCAGATCCTTACAAACTTGGTATCATTGGTTAGATAATTAAATTCGTCAACTTTTTTGTCTCTAATAAAATTTTCATAAAATTTACCGGTTTTGAGATATTTTAGTTTAAAATTTTAAAATGGGCGCCATTTTGAAAATACACATTGGAAAAAAATAATTTTTTTTCTTGAAAATGGGTATTGCTATGATGAAGGTGCATGCCAAATATTAATTTAATACAATGATTCATTACGGAAATACAAATTATTTTGTGTAAAAAACAAAATGGCGGCTAGCGGGTTAACGAAGCATTTTAGGACATATGTTTACAGGAACTTTTTTGCTTATTTTGATGTGAACAATAACCTCCTGAATTCCTGAAACGTTTTTTCCGAACACCCTGTATATGTAAACGCCGATCATTTTAACTTCTTTGAACATCGAAATACTTGCTTAAATCATAAAGTTTTAAATTGTAATAATTATGAAGGTCTTGTGTACATGACAAACATATCCAGTGTGTGCTAAAATCAGAATAGTAAGGATATAATTATGAAAAATTATAGGCCATTTGAATATGTTTATGTCCATTTATTATGCTATTACATATAAATAATTATATTTTCAATATTATATTTTATATTTATCAATATTTTTTTATATTTTCAATATTATATTTATATTATATTTTCAATACAATAAGGGGCCGTCCATAAATTACGTCATCTGAAAATAGGGGGGGGGAGGGTCTAGATTGAAAATGACGGTAGGGTGATGTGCAGATGTGCAAAGGGGGGTCGGATTTGATATGAAGCCATTTAAAAAAATGATGTTTTATATAAAGTTTTGACAGTAAAATAATGATGAATTCGTACACAGTTAAACTATTATAAAATAATTATTTAATAAACTACATTAGACTATTTTAGGCGTTGTTTTATAGTTTTTTTCAAGTTTATTTTTCTATTAAGTAAGTCATTTTGGCTTTATTTCTGAAGTTAAATTCAGATTTGATTGGTCAATGTCTTTAGTTTATCAGGTAGCCTTCATCTCCAGACAAAGTTATAAGCAGAAAAAGCATTATTTTTACTTGAAACGGAGGTTTGTTAAAAATGACGTCATTTTTCTAAGAGGGGGGGGTCAGGCAAATTATGATGGTAGGATGATTTTAGGGGGGGGGGGGAGGGTCCAAAAACGGCCAAAAAGCGATTACGTAATTTATTGACGACCCCTAAATAATTTGAGTTGTAAATTTATTATCCAATTTCTAAATTTTATTGTAAATTATATTCTTTATTAACGCAATTAAAAATAACCTCTTAGAATGCTAAGTATTTTGATAGATATTTTATTTTTCAAAATAAATAATCAAACCATTGCAATATTCAATGACACATACGGACGGGTCGCCACACTGCCACCGCAGTTGAGATTATTTATGAGTCATCACAGTGACTCCTAATGGATTTATCGTTGGAATAAAAGAGATCGAGCACAAACGGTGCTTGAAAATGTTAGACTTATACAGTATAATTTTAACTATATTTATTATACAATAAGAAAATATATCTTGGGTCATAACACATTGCAATAAAAAGTGACTTTAAGGACTTAAATTGTAATGTTTTATATAAAAAACCACATAATGATTTTTTTATTTGTCAATAACGGTAGTAAAAACAAAATTGTTTTTAAATATTTACATGACTGACTGAACGTCAGAAGTATTATAGCTAAGCTGAGACACAAATCGGTACACTGTAGTTAACGCAAAATTGGGCTAAAAAAGAGTTAAAGTAAATGAAAAGAATTGTAAAATGTAACACTAAAATTAACAGGATTTTTATCCAAGATTTAATACCGGGTTTTCAAAAAGGCCCTTTCCTCCAACTTATGTTTTACCCTCTACAGATAACGAGTGTCATAATCCATAAGTCATAAGTCATTTATTGCTAGATTTAACAAATATTACAATTTGCATTCGCAATGTCAAAAGTACTGTGCAAGTATTACATTACGTTTCTTTATTCTATATATAAAGTTACTTTACCTCAAATAAGAACTTTAGTGTCATAATCCATAAGTCATAAGTCATTTATTGCTAGATTTAACAAATATTACAATTTGCATTCGCAATGTCAAAAGTACTGTGCAAGTATTACATTACGTTTCTTTATTCTATATATAAAGTTACTTTACCTCAAATAAGAACTTTACTGTCATAATCCATAAGTCATAAGTCATTTATTGCTAGATTTAACAAATATTACAATTTGCATTCGCAATGTCAAAAGTACTGTGCAAGTATTACATTACGTTTCTTTATTCTATATATAAAGTTACTTTAACTCAAATAAGAACTTTCTTTGTATTATAAATGTTTTTTTCAATTAAAATGGACTTCATTGCATTTCTGAATATTGAGTGCTCAGTCTCCAACTTCATCTTACGTGGAAGATTGTTATAGATTTTAATACCGTTATATAAAAGATGGTGTTGAATAAAGGAGATTGAATGTTTAGGAATTTTACAGTTACCTATGGAGCGATGTGGGTAGATACTGTATGTGAGATGTTTTTAAATTTACCTAGGTTATGCTTTACAAAGGATAGAGTTTCCAAAATGTACATTGAAGGCAAGGTCAAAATCGCTGCTGAGCGAAAAACATTTTTGAAGGTTTGTATCTTTTGAAAGGAAAAAATTACTCTAATTGTTTTGTTTTTTGTCTGAGCTTTAAAGATGACAAAAAAAACTGTGTGTAACTTCTAAGAAAGTATTAGTGATAAATACCCCCGTCTCAGTAGACCTACAAAGTCATAGAGCTTACAACACATTTTGTTTTCTTTTTGTTCAATCAGCAAAATGTTTGATAGTAATCTCATGTATTATCATTTCATAATAATTATATCTAGACATAACAATTACATAATTGAATTATATTTTTAATTGATTATTTCATTTTGATTTAAATATAAATAGATTGGTTTTCTATACTAATGTGAAAAATATATTTGTTAAACCGTTAAGATTGTTTGCTATTTGAAAAATTATAGTTGTAACTATCATATTAAAGAAAGAATACTGTTAAACATAAACGAATACAAATCGAATAAAGGTAGGATTTTTGAGACAAAGAGTTTTCACCTCCCCATTAATTGTTGCCTCTGTTCAAAGGAACGGTTGAAACGTAGGGTGTTCCAGTGGAGAAATAATTTTACTTAGATATTTCCAGAAAAGATTAGTATTAATGTTAATTTTTACGTTAAGCTTGATTAATATTTGATCCTTATTTAGTCTTTAAAGAATTAATTGATTTTAGATAAATAAGTTTTGCCCTGATTGAAAATCTTCTCAAAGCAATGTCAATGTTCCGATTTAAATACTTGACAAAAATAATTTAAGGAAATAAATCTAATCTTACAAAGTGGTTAAAATGTAGGTTTATACTATTTTTTGCAAGACGAATAATTACATTAAAATGTTTATTTATTAATTTTTTTTTCTTCATGCCATAGAGGTTAAGATTGCGAGAGTAAGTGAATTATAAATTCAATACATAATCACTATTAGAAATATGTTGTTTCATATTAATTAACGAAGTAAAGTGAACACAAAATAGATTAAAAAGACTATATATAAATATTAACAATATTATTATTTAGATTAGTTATGTAAAATAAAATTTAGTCTTTCTAATGGTTTTAAAAAACAAGGAGCACTTAAACAATGTAAAATTAGGGAAAAATATTATTTTTGTTAGTTGTTAGTTTTACAATCCGTGATAAGGTATTATTAAATAGTATTATTCTCATCGGTAGAAAAAATACCCTGTTACATTTTTTATTATTTATTTTAATTTGGTTTAAAAAGACACTGTAGGCTAATAATCTTAATAACTTTGCAAGATTATTATTAGAACTGGTAAGGAAAGTGACGGTATTTTGTTATGATGTGCTAAGGGTTATAAATCTTACTAGATATTTTTAAACATTGGATTATTGAATTAATTATTTTGTATATTATAATTTAAACGTCATATTACGAATAAAACAATCGTCTTGTAGTTTTTATTCGAATACTTGAAAAGAGAGACAAATTGGTTTTTAATTATGTTGTTTTGCGTAAAAGTATTTAAAGATATTTTTATGTATGGTTACATATTACAACGGGGTAATGAATTCCGACACTTTAAAAAAATACTCATAGTTTCATTAGAGTAAAAACTGTTTGTAACACAACAATTTTTCTAATAGTTAAAATAGTTTTGGTTTTAGTGTCCAACATTATCGAAAGGTAATCTCACTAATTAGATAATAATACAGCGGTCTACATTGTACACACGATCTTAAAACACTTATTATTATTTTTATCATATAGTAAGACAGTATATTTATTTTAGTAGATTTTTATACCTAACTGAATGACATTTGCAGCTACCTTTTGTTTTAGTAATAATTTCAATGTAGATGGTGTCCTACAATTCACCTTCCCAAACTAGAAGTCGCTAATTTTTAATACAAACCACAACACTTGTTATGACATTTTTGTGGTTTTTTTGTTTTTACAGTGGCGAGTTGGTGGCGTAGTGTTTAGCGCCGGACTTCGGGACCGTGGCAGCGATGTCGTGGGTTGGAATTCACGTTCTTCCAGTGACCTTTATCAGTACCTTTCGCCTTGTACTGTAGCGGCTCACCCCCTTACTTTGTCTAATACTATCCACGCACAGATCAATAGTCTATGTGGACGGAGCAAACTAAGAAAAAAGAGGTCCGCTAACTTCTTTTTAAGACTTTACATTTTAATTTTCATCACTAATAATAAAATCCCAACTTTAATGGATGTGAAATTGTTCCAATGTAATTCGAAAGGGAAAACACTAAATTTCAATTACCATTATCTCCTAATTCATTAGGATTGAAGGGTACAAAGTAAATTTTTCTTAAAATTAGTTGTCGTATCCAAAAAATGTCATAAAAAGTGGTGGTTTGTATCTAAAATTAGAGACTTCCTGTCTAGAAAGTGGCTTCTGGTACACACTGTACATTGCAATAAGTGTCAATCGATATAGGGTAACCTGTTTACTTATAATGACACAAAATATTTTTGTGATAAACAAATTCTGTTAATTTTAAAAGTAGTGTGCGGATGTTCTTGGACACCCGAATATAACCACTTAAAACTTTTTTTATGAAACTTAAAACGCAATTTTTCTCGATGAACTGATCGCGTTTTTATGGAATGTATTTGTCAGTACAGTTTTCAGATCCGGTACTTCGTAAAAAGCTTATAGGACTTATACAAATCGTTGCCTTTTGGTAAAGCAGAACTTAGTACTACACTAGGCTTCTTATTGAAGGCTTTTTGTATAATGAGTGCAGCCTTTTTGAAATAGTTTTGTTTGATATCACACCACCTAACCAATTCTTTTAGTTTTGTAAAGCGGCTGAACTTTCCATACTGTATGCCTTATTGTAAAACTTCTGCAGTCGCTTGTATTCTACTTCTACGGTTTCAGCCCGATTTTAAAACTAGCACCCACCACTGGTTCGCTAGCTTCGATATTCCACAATCCTGTTTATTATTGTGTTGTACATTTTTACCGTTGTCATAATTAATTGAATTAGTTTCCAATTTATAAAATGTAATTTGAATCAATAAAATTAATTTGTTTAAACTGACGTGGAACGTTTGTATAGAAGAACTTAAGATTTCATTAAAAGGTTGCTGTCAAATGTATTTTTGTAAAAAAATGCTATTTCCGTCTTACCGTTTCTTGAGAAACAATCAACGAATCACAATAATGCTGGCACAATCCTTCACTCTACTAAAATCCTAAAGCATTCTTTGCTTTATTGTAGAAACAATTACATTCTTACAAAAAATTGCTTCGTTTTGTTTAAGTCCTGGGCTTTTTACAAAAAGGGTGATTTTACAAAATTATACAGCGGCATGTTTAAATATCTGTATATTAACAAACATGAGTAAGTCGTTTCCTTTTTTCTCTCAGCTAGTTTTCACTGTAGCAGAAATTAGTGCATACCGATATCAAAATGTTGTACTGTAGTTAAGCAGAATCCCTATAATTTACATCAACCCCTAGGGCTACACCCGTCAAGCTTATAAACATTCATACTTAATCTTATAAAAGTATTGTAATTGATTAAATTATAAGACAACTGATGTAATTAACAAATGCTACCTAAACAGAAAGAACACACCTCTCAGATATAAAATATTTTTAACTCCTTGGGTACAGCAAATTAATTGAAACTGTGATCGAGAGCTGTAATCCCTAGCACAACAGAACATGTGCTTCAAAACGTTTTTTTATACATAGCAAAAATATATAAAAAAACTCATGATCATAACTAATAAAAAATGATTAAACGTAATAGCAAAAAAGGATAAAACCATTAGCAGCAAATTTCGTTATAAAACTATTAGCTTTGTCAATGATTTGTAATTTCGTTTGAATGTAATAATTAGATAAATCAGATTTTATTTATTTATTTTAAATTAGTTTAAAAGAACTTAAATCGTAATATGACTATTTCTTCGTTTTAAACATGTTTTAAACTCTGATTATTTTTTCAATAAGAAAGAGTTAAACCAGTCAAATCTGAACGAAAATCCAGATCCCTTCAAGTTATGGCCCCTTCTTACCATAAGGTTTTTATTTTTTAATCTCTTGCAATATTTTACTTTTACCCTTTTTTTGCCTTCAATGAGAGTTTTTACTGTCTATTTTGTTCTATTGTTTTGTATAGAATGTAAAATTTGTAAATGCGTTTGTAATTTTATACGTTATACGTTATTATAACAGAATTGTTATAATATTTAAAAAATGTAATGAATTAATTGAACCAGCAAAGCTTATGCATAACATAATTGGGATTGTTCTTGTTTGACTACTAAGCCCTCCGTGTTGTAGTTACCTGTTTGTCTTAGACATAACCGTCGCTTACTACTTGTTTGACTTGCTGAACTTTCTACATAGTCTTTTAATCTGCTGCAAAAGTAAACCTAGTGGTTGTGATTTACATCAAACATGAAAATCATGGTTGGAATGATCGTCTCAAATAACCCTCAATAACATAACATTTTTTTAAAGGCCGCATTTAAATTGTAGTAAAATGGTTCATAAATATAAAATAACTGTTTTTGCAACACATTTGACTAAAGGCTACGGCGAAATGTTTTGTAATGAAATGGGATGATACATGACAAAAATACTTTGAAGACGCAAGGAAGATAAACGATTGGTCTAATAGTGTAGTTTTAAGTTGCCATAAAACCATACATTTTTCCATATGCAATTAAAACCTTGTGAAAATCCTTTTAAACATTGTTAAAGTCTCTGCATTAGCGGACTTGAATTACAGGCCCTGGTTAGCAGTTCCCAGATAACACACATGGTAAACCACTTTAAAAAACTCTAGAAGTAAGTACATTAATCAATGTTACTTTGGAACCGTTACTTTGTTATTGTTATTGTTACCTTGCAAAACGTTATAAATTTCTGTCTACAGAATGAATTTTTTTCTGAATGACTAAAATCCTCACTTACAGTTCCGATCTATAAAAAGGAGACCCTGTGTCTATGGGTGGTTGTAGACCTATCTGCATTTTACCGGAGCTGTAAAATTTGTTGAGACCTTGATGAAAAACCATTTAGTGCAAAACATGGAAGCTAACAACTTCTTCAACAACGCATGGTTTCAGGCACTATGTCAGATGTGAACACACTGATATATAAAGTCATGCTAATTTTAAATTAAAACTCCAAAAATCCAATAAATTTGTTTAATTTTAGGTTAGGCCTTTCGTTATCAAAGATAACATCTTCAGACCAATACAACTGAACAAAATTTCTTATAGCTTTATATAAAACATATGATTAAATTTTACATGTGTTACAATTTAATTTTAAATAAACTATGGGCTTGAAAAATTTACAATTTTGATATTGTACTATAACAAATCATACAAACTATAAATTTAGATATGTTAGCAAGGTCGAATTCTGTAGGATTCCAGGTTCGTTGTTGACTAAAAGTTTTTCTTTCTTCTTCATTTCTAAACTTTCGTATGCATCTAGATAATTACTATTATTAACTTCTTTTAATAATTTTATATTTGAAAAATTGTGTCCAGACTCCAATGCATGTTTTGCCATGGCTGACTTTTCAGGTCTGTTGAATTTAAAATGGCATAAGTGCTCTTTCAATCGTATATTTAATTTTCTTTTGGTTTGTCCAAAGTATAGTTTTTCACAATCTTGACACTTAATTTCGTAAACTCCAGATTTTTCATCTTCTTTAATTTTGCTTTTAGGGTTTCCTAAAATATTTTTAAGTTTTAATTTGGAAGAAAATCCTATTTTTATGTTAGTATGGTTTTTGAATGCCTTTTCCACTATTTTTCCATAAGAGCCAAATGTCACTGATCCTTAAAAAAAAAAAAAAAAAAAAAAAAAAGTGGAAAAGGCATTCAAAAACCGTACTAACATAAAAATTGGATTTTCTTCCAAATTCAAACTTAAAAATATTTTAGGAAACCCTAAAAGCAAAATTAAAGAAGATGAAAAATTTGGAGTTTACGAAATTAAGTGTCAAGATTGTGAAAAACTATACTTTGGACAAACCAAAAGAAAATTAAATATACGATTGAAAGAGCACTTAAGCCATTTTAAATTCAACAGACCTGAAAAGTCAGCCATGGCAAAACATGCATTGGAGTCTTTACACAATTTTTCAAATATAAAATTATTAAAAGAAGTTAATAATAGTAATTATCTAGATGCATACGAAATTTTAGAAATGAAGAAGAAAGAAAAATTTTTAGTCAACAACGAACCTGGAATCCTACAGAATTCGACCTTGCTAACATATCTAAATTTATAGTTTGTATGATTGTATGATTTGTTATAGTACAATATCAAAATTGTAAATTTTTCAAGCCCATAGTTTATTTAAAATTAAATTGTAACACATGTAAAATTTAATCATATGTTTTATATAAAGCTATAAGAAATTTTGTTCAGTTGTATTGGTCTGAAGATGTTATCTTTGATAACGAAAGGCCTAACCTAAAATTAAACAAATTTATTGGATTTTTGGAGTTTTAGTTTAAAATTAGCATATATTTCCAATAAGAAGAGCTTTCCGCAATGATATAAAGTCATGATCGCTTTTAAGAACACAATGTCCTCATCTTTAATATTATGTGACCAAATATCATTTGATTGCATCCCGCAAACGATTATATTGGAAAATACAAAAAATGCAAAGTTATTGAGGTGTTAGAATCTTTATTGAAATTATGCAACAATTCTTATCAGTTCATGGAGCGTGGTTAAATCCACTTCGAGATAAGTGTGTGTGTCCCAGGGATATGTGGTCTCCATCCCCATATTTTTAGTTGCCATTAATGATCTCCCATTGTTAGGTCAATTGTTACTCTTTGCAGACAATAAGACCATCTTTTCTGTTGGGGGTACACAACAAGAGGCCAAAGAAAATTTGTAGAGGACTCAGACAGGCAAAATCGACGTTTAAGTCAAACAGACTGCAACTAAATGAAATCAAGACTCAAAATCTTTTCTCCTAAGAGGAGAAGAGGCACAGTGTTGTACTTCTGGGTTCTTGACACCAAGGTTAACTAGAAGAATTACACTGAATACCTGTGCTTATAGCTTTCTCGAGTCACTTTTCCGCTCAGAAAACTGAGAAATGAAATAACAGAGGAGTATCAAAGGAGCATCATGGCCTTTCAATAGTAGGCTGAGCTATGGTATTGAACTTTGTGGTCATGCCACAGGCTCAACAGATATTCTTGTCATACAAAACAAGGGTGAGAGTATCTCAAGACAGGGCTAAAGTACGGGGATTTTGCCTCTCAACACGTCATGCAGCACTTCACCTGCTCGAACTTTCCAAGTTCATTTTAAGTCCGAAAAAGGTGGGAGGGGTCTTAAGTGAAAGATAAAGAATTTGGCTACTTGTCCATGTTTTTTATTTTTTCATATTTTGAATCCACATCAAGCTATATTGGATGAAAGTTGGATCAACCTTGATCAGTTATAGCTTGATATGGGTTCAAAATGTGAAAAAAACTAAAAAACTAAAAACAGCCAAAGTTGTTGTCTTTCATTTAAAGCCGACCCACTTTTATTGGACTTAAAATGTATTAGAAATTTAATCGGGTGAAAGCATTTTGAATTTTTGATCCGCGAGACCCCCAAACTGACAGCTACTGACGCGGCAGCCGCTGAAACTGCTGGGCGCTTAAGGCTATGAAAGTATCCAATGAATAGCAAGTACTAATTAAAAAACCTTTCCGCAGCTAAACCTCCTTCCTCGCCATCATGTACCTGAGTTTTGGGTCACACGTACTGAAGTGCAGCTGCGTTCCTTTATCCGCAGTATTGTGCACCGAATGCATTATATTGTTTCTCACCCTAAGCATAATTGTAAACAATGCGAAACTTATCCGAGTAGTTTCAGCAACGTTTACCAGGACTGATGCTTTAGCTCCCTCTTAATGTTCATCCACAAGAACACTGCAGACCCTGCTTCACAAGCTTAGGCATCCTGAATATATACAAGCAGTGCACACTCCTCATCCTGATACATGTACAACATGAATTGGCCGAGCCAAACCAAAAGGTAAGATGTCCACTACCACAACACGAAGAGAATGGATAACATAGAACTTCCATATTGCAGGCTTAGTAAAACGAAGGATAGTTTCCCAAACATATCCATAAACCTGCTTAACTCACCCCCCTGCTGGGGAACGAGCTGTGTTTGATACAATTTTAGGAGAGGACAATAAATTACTGTTTGAGAGGCCCTTTTACTCAATCGAGGAACTCTGATGAAAATAAAGAAGACAATGAGTGTAAGTAGTGCTGCCACCTATAGTTTTTAAATGTGTCTTAAAGGTTGATTTTATTACAAATCTTACTATAACACAGTCAATCCAGATGTCTAGCGAGAGACGCTGGTATGTGCAACTAAAGGTACGGTAATTTAAGGATCATTTGTTAATTATAAGTTAAAACAAAACATGCATTTTTTATCTTTGTTAGTTAAGTGGCACAACTATACTCGTTAACTTGTAATACCATCAATCACAATTTAAGCCTTTGTCGTGTTAGCATTTTCTTTAAAAAATACTCATTTTTTTTATCTGATGAAACCTTTTTTTTATACAGCCTGTCATGTTTTTCAATTATTTATTCAGAATCATTGCAAATTGAAGATCGTACTATTATATTTTTAAATGTGCAGAAACTAATAAGAGATTCACAATCCCTAATTTCAACTTCCCCTAGATAAATACGTCCGCACTTATATGAAAGTAATGGTTGTATGATGTAAACTATTTCTCTTCTAAAAAAATCCATTCGCCACTGCCGAGTTGAACTTGACAAGAACAAACACCCAGCAACAGCTGCTAGTTATATTAATACATTGAGCCTCCTCTAGAGTAGAAAGCAAGAGCAGCTGCTGGTTTATTAATAAAGTTTCAGAATGACATCAAATCTCTTTTAACACGACACGTCTATTTCGGTCTCAAAGTTAATGTTGTAAAATGCCCATGGGAAGACAGAAGTATTCATTTATTTATTTTTATTTTTGTTTAACATTCATTTCATAACGATCTCATTTATCACACTTTTGATTGTAATTTTAATGCATGCAATTGTAAAAAAATAGAACAGGTAAAATCTTTTCGATATCTTGGGGTAATTCTAGATAAAAATTTAAATTGGGAAAAACATGTTTCAACCCTTCATTCTAAAATTAAATTTACAATTAGAACTTTTTACTTTTTAAAAAATGTCTGCAATGCCACTCTACTCAGAAATATCTATTTTGCCCTCGTTCACTCCAGACTACAATATGCCATTCAATGCTGGGGAGGAACCTTTAAATGTCACATAGAAAAATTAACAATCTCACAAAATCATTAAGTTAGAATAATTACAAATAGCTGCAAGAGAGAAAGCTCTTTTCCTTTATTTTTAGATTTAAAAATTTTACCAGTTCAGCATTTGTATGTTTTCAAAGTCTCAAGAATATTTTATGCTCGAAGTGGAAATTCTGGAACTACTAATCTCTCATACAACACAAGAAGTAATAATCAAGGAGTATTTAGATTGCCCAAAGTAAACAAGTCATTGTTCCGCCAATCTTATCAGTATAATGGGCCCAAATACTTTAACCAGTTTCCAGTAGATATTAGGAACTGTACATCCGTAAAATCTTTCTCTGGCAAATTAAAAGAATGGCTTTTGAGAACCCCAAATGTTGATTTTTTAAATAATATCCTTTCTTAACAAGTACAATTTTTTTTTCTAATGTAACTTTTAAATTATGCCAATTGTATATTTATGTAAATATATGTATATTTTAATACTGTAATGACTTTTTTCGAGTAGTATTTTAATTTAAGTTTTGCAGTAGGTAAGAGCTAATTTAAACATAGTGTATTATTGTATATCAAATATTTTTCGACGCCACGGGACCGGCAAGTTCTATTTTTCAAGTGAATGGACTGGACTCAGTTTCTGCTTTGTTAAATTTTGTTTTTGTTTTTTGTTTCAACGTTGCCACAATTACTGGATGCTGTGGCAACGAAATTCCGAGAATTGTAAATGTAGTGTGTATAGTTGTTATTTTTTTGGAGGAAATAAATCATTATTTCATTTTTACTCCCACTTGTAAGTACTGTATGTATTCAACCGCTTAGTTGATATGCAATAAAAAATTCAAACACAATCTATAAACATATGACGATATTTAAATTTATTATTTTTTTATCGTGCAGATAAAAGGTATGTGATATCAACCTTAAGAAATCACATTATTTTTTTTAATATGGTTGGATATTTTTCTATTAAAATATAATAACATATTATTTATAACTGTTGGCATTTATATTATACATCAATCACTTAACAGTTTCACACGAAGTCCGAAGGACTCATTTAGTAATATTTGGGTTTAATTTGAATAATTACATACTCATTTCCAAAGTATATTTATATTTTCACCTAGAATCGGCACTAAGAAAAATATATAATTTTTATAAAATATATAATAATTGGCCTCATTAGTTTGTATTAATATTTTAGTGTTATTTAAAGAGCTTTCTATCAGTATCAAACACGTGATACCGTTATGTATGTAGTAAAGTTATTTTGGGAACTGCAATGTCCTCAGCGGAAACATTGTACTTTGGTAACAGCAGTAACTGTCGTGTTAGCTGGAATTAACGTTACTCTAGCCCTCGCTCTGTCCCCAATCTCTCCTCTTTCTCAAGGGTAGCAAAGGTTTATATAAATATTTCTTTAATTCAAAAGCATTTTATAATTGTATACTTTTAATACCCTACGAAAAACGAGAAAGTTTTGTTGATTTTTTTTATTATTATGGTTTTATGCAGTAGTCAAAGCTCATGTCTTAGTAAAATTAGGTTTATAGTTACTTTTTTTTAAATCAAGTATTTAAAGATTACCCCTTAAGGTTTTTTTTAAGGTTAACCCTTTACTCTTTTGTTGAGCTTTAATATGCACGTCTCGCTCTGGTATACCATCGAAAATACTTATAGAATGCAAAACACTTTCGACGAAAAAAAATATTGAGAATGTTCTTTTTTTATTTTTTTTATTAAAGATTTAAAATTAACGTTTTATTACACGTTTTATTGATCATGTATTTGCTATGTTTATGAATAATTAAATGCTGAAATGGCTATGAATATTTATATTCATTGCAGTTTTTTCATATGTTTAAAAGTTTTTCAATTATATATTAATAAATACTATTTTGTATGTTACATACAACGTACATTAATTTCTAACTAAGGATCGCCCACTGGTGGAAATTCAACCAAAGATCCAGTTGATCTTGAGCCAATTAGTTTTAAATTTTTTTTATAACTAAAACCTCGCTTCTTCCTGACTTGCTTGAATTTGTTATTACCACAGCTGTCTAATGATTCACTCAATTATTATGCTTCCATAAGATTAACATTAAAACTTTGAAAGCCTGTAGGGTATAGCGCTGAGGGCCGATGAGAATTAAAGTATGATGCTGCCAATATACAGGACGATAACTATCTAACGGTATGCGCGGATTTCACCTACGATGCTCACACGCTGAGAAAAAAGGAGGAAAAGAAACCTGCTTGCCTAATAATATAGATAAATTACAAATAAAAATCATATATTATTTTATAGCGGAACTGTAAAGAAATATTTTTAAACATTTTTGCACGTGACCTATGTTAAAAACAACCGAGAAATTGATGAAAAATCTATATTGGAGCCAAGCCAATCCAGTGACATCTGAGATTAATGTAAAATATTCATCAAGCGTTGACACAAGAGAACATTTATCTGGCACCAATGTAGGTCAGCGTGTTTAATTTAATTATCCAACAATATATATTATATATTATATATATTATATATTATATATTATATATTATATATATTATATATTTTATATATACTATATATATATATATATAATATATATATATATATTATATATTATATATAATATATATATAATATATATATTAATATATATATTAATATGTATATTAATATTAGATATATTATATATATTAATATATATAATATTAATATATTTAATATATATTAATTATCCAAATAATTAATATATATATATTAATAATAATATATTAATAATAATATATTATTATTAATATTAATAATATATTAATATTAATATAAATAGATAGATAGATAGATAAATAGATAGATATTAATATTAATAGATAAATATATTAATAGATTAACCAATGTAGGTCAGCGATTATCCTTCGTCGGGGACTCATTGGCAGTTCCAAATAATTAGTTTCCTACTTTGCTTAATTGCTTCCATTCTGATGATTTTTCTAATGGAATCCTATCATTTTTTAATAATCTAAGACCTATTAAAATAGATTAACGTTGTAATATATTAATAGATAACCAATATTAATAGATAAATAGATAATATATTAATATTAATATAAATAGATAGATATTAATATTAATAGATAAATATATTAATAGATTAACCAATGTAGGTCAGCGATTATCCTTCGTCGGGGACTCATTGGCAGTTCCAAATAATTAGTTTCCTACTTTGCTTAATTGCTTCCATTCTGATGATTTTTCTAATGGAATCCTATCATTTTTTAATAATCTAAGACCTATTAAAAAAATAGAGGACTAGAAAAGATCTGAATTAAATATCCTGGTCCATTCGAGTCATTGATTGAAAAGTGCTCACAATTTATTAATGAGGACTATAGAGTAATTATTCAAAATTGTTTATAGTGATTAAATGTTAATTAAAAAAAAATCTTTAGGCATAAATGAATTAATAATACACTGATATAACAGCGTATAGAAATCGAATACTTAATTTTTATGCTTGATTTAAAAGTATTTCGACCAGTAGCAAAGTTGGCCATTAATAAAAAATTGGATTTTACGGTTCATGAATAACTTATTGCTATACTCTATATGAGTAAGGTATATTTGTATATGTATGTGCAAACGGATATAAAAAAAACAGTTTCAATGATTTTCTTCAAACTTTGCAAATACCTCAATTCTGGGATAAAATAATATAAATACAGGTCTTTATGGATGAAAAAATCTTATTGTGCTATGATCTTTAGTTCAAATAAAAAAATTAACATTTTTGCTATGGAAGTTATATATAAAAACCAATAAATAATGAAAACACCTGACTCAACTGTCAAAGTGCAGACATGTTACAGTATAAACATGTTGTTTAGTATTGCAGCCAGTTAAAAAATTACTAAGGTAAACGCACCAGTAGTGGACAGTATAAGGAGAGTAGGGAGCTTGACAACCAAATTTCTGAGAATTGTGAATACCTACAATGATTTTAATGGATCAAGGTGAAGCTTGGTTTTATTTGGTTTGTAAATTATTCAATAAATGTAGTTTCAGCATAAAATAATCTGGTATGAACCGATAAAATAAAGTTATGCACATGTTCCAGTGGTGGACAGTTAAACAGAGCATGTACCAGTAGTGGACAGACGCTTGTTCCCCTATGGATACCTCATTGAATTTTATCTGTTTCTACCATTTTGTTTGAAAAATAGATTGATATGATAATTTGAATAAAGATAGTAGTGTGTTTTGGTTACTTCTGGACCGGAAGTCGTGCCATCTGCCCGAGCAGCTGCTCGAGCAGATGGCGTCAGATGCTGGGGTGCAGATGGCGAGAGCATATGCCTTGTATTTGAAGTAGAATTGGGCATGAATTAAGAGTTAGTTGAAAAGTAAAATTCAACTGTGTTAACTAAACTGTAAAAGTTGAACAAAAATTAAGAGTAAGATCAAAACTGAAATTCAACAGTTATAACTGGGGGCCTGGAAAGTATGTCAAGGTCATCCAGAGTAAGTTTTAAAAAAGCCTATCCAACTACCACCAGAAATAGTTTAAAGTTGAACTAGTTGGTGATAGTGGGATAATTCATTCGTGCCATGGGAGAGGTGTTTATTGTTTGAAAGTTGGCGATCGAATGAGAAGCGCCGCCTAGGGAGAGGGTTTATAAAATGGCAACCTTCCCCCACCACCCCTTCCCCTACTCCTTTAGACCAATAACCGGTTGCCGACTCTATGTGGTGAAACTGAATTAAATATGGCGGCCGCCATGGATAATTCTAACCTCAAATCTTAGCTCAGCTGAAAAGAATAGAGAAGGATGAAGTAGGAATTGTGGTTAGAGCGCTTATATAAGGAATAGTGGGGGTAAAATAAAAAAACTTGTTGAACACAGTCGATAGGTGTAACAAGTTCAAAGTTGTTGAATTGTAACATAGAATGCAAAATGTTGTAAATAACATTATCATCAACATTAACCTGCGAAGTCTTTGAGTATAATGGGTTAAAACTGTACTTCTTTCTAACTCTATTTAAATTAGTTTTACACTTTGAAATTGAAGGTTTAGAAGTACTTCGTAATATGTGTTGTGTTCGCAAAAGCTTTAATTTTAAACATTGTGCAGTCATCATAACCGATGTGTTAAGTTCAGAAGTTAAAATAAGACTGAGATATAAAATGAAGTGTAAAAGAAATTGAAACAGAAAGCCAGAGTAGTAATTTTATAGGTTAGAATTTACGAAGGCTATTCCATGGATAATTCTAACCTCAAACCTAGTAAGTGAAGTAGTCATAACATAAAACTAACGAGAGATGATGACCGAGCGGATGCGAGGCAATGAATGTTTGTAGCGCGATAAACTACCCACCTTTATAGAGGCAATAACTCCAGCCAGATGGCGGCAGATGGCAAGCAAATGACTGGTTGACCGACTTTCACCTGAGTAGTAAGAGAAGTAGGGTTCTGTGTCTATCCCTACTCTTTGGGGTCAATGACCGACCGGAAAGGTCAATGACCTCCCCCCCCCTCCCCCCCCCTCCCCCCCCCGAAAAAATGGAGCGCCCCCCCCCTTCCCCCCACTCCTTCCCCCACTCCTCCAGGTCAATGGCCGGTCACCACCGGTTGTTGACTTTATGTGGTGAAACCAGACTAAATATGGCAGCTGCCATGGATAATTCTAACCTCAAACCTGCTGCGCATGCAACAAGTTCTCCGGATCGGAATGAGTCTATGCTATGCGCATGCGCCTAGTCCTGTATTACTCACTTTAGCGCTACTGCACATGGATAATTCTAACCTCAAACCTTGGATTTGTGTTGTTGCGCATGCGCCGCTCCCCACTCCTTTGCCTTCCTTTTACACTGGTGCGAACTGGACTGGATTGAACACTGTACTGGAGTGAAACAACTTCCCCCACTACTCGAGAATCCGAGGAGCAATACGAGCCTGATCTTAGCGTCAGTCGTCAACAAACTTTCATAGCGAAAGGTTGTTGGCGACTCAGCAAGAGGTTTCAAATATATAGTAGGCCTATATATATTTGAACTTCTTCTACTACGTTGCGTTTTTTAATGCAATGTGGTATGTGTGTGTGTGTGTTTAGTTTTAAGTTGTATTTAATTTAAGAAATAATTTGCGCATTGCGATGTTAGTTATAAGTTGGGTTTAGCATTAAGGTGTATTAATTTTAAGAGGTGTTTAGCATTAAGGTGTATTAATTTTAAGAATAATGATGGTATTTGGTTGTGTTGAATTATTTGGTTTTTAATAATGATGTGTTGTTAGTTTTAAGTGTTGATATTAATAATTTATGTTGTTGTTTTGCCTTTCAGCTAGATGTTAGGGGGTAGATTAACTGTAAATTCAGAAGTTCAGTTGAACTTCACTTAGAAGGGGTGGGACATCCGCAAATTGCGGACTAGGTTTTTTGCATTTTGTTTAGGAATATGATGGGTGGGATTAGTTTGGGTGGGTGTTAGAGTTGCGTTTCTGCATTAGCTGTTCCAGTTTCCCTGAAATTAATGGTTACGCTTTGATGCGGACGGGACGTTACGCTTTGATGCGGACGGACCAGGGCCTCCCTGCTGTTCTAGTTTCCCTGAAATTAATGGTTACGCTTTGATGCGGACGGGACGTTACGCTTTGATGCGGACGGCCCAGGGACCTCCCTTGCAGAACGTAACTAGTGGGTTGGGAGTGGGAACCGCTAGGCAAACAGGGTGGTGGGAACAGTATTACTGTTCCCATCACCTTGGATCATTATAAATCTTGAATGACCTTGACCCACTTTCGGAAGGGTCAATGACCCCCCCCCCGAAAAAATGGAGACGATTCCCCCCCCCTCCCCCCCCCCGAAAAAATGGAGTCGATTCCCCCCCCCCTTCCCCCTCTCCTACCCCCACTCCTTCCCCCACTACGGGTGAACGACCGGTCATGACCTGTAAAATTAAAATGGCTATAACTTGATAACGGATTGACGGATTTGGACAAGCGATACATCATTGAAAAGGTCTATGTAAGACAAACATTTTGGTAAAAGAAGAATTTGGTTATCTTATTTTAGTCAAAAGTTATGCGAATTATTTTAAATAAATACCTTCTCTTTCCCCTTTTCCCCCACCTCCCAGGTCAATAATCAGTCTCGGCCAGCTGCTACCCCTCTCATTTGCATATTGTTATAAAAGACGCACCGACTGCGGCTAACATTTCATTCTGATTCCAGACGTTACGCTGCGAACTTGGAGCCACAACCATGTTATCTCTGCCAACTACAACTTCTACTTTAACTTCTACTTCGACTTCTATTTCTACTACGGCTGTTCCTGCACCTAAGAAAACTCTTCGCCTTAAAAACCTTCCTGATTGCTACAAGAATCGACTTGCATCTCAACCTTCAACTTCTGGAGCTATTCTTCCGCCAACTAACACTTCTAGACTTCGTAGTATTTTTTCACCGCCTTCGCCTTCAAAGGACTCCGCACCACCATCAACTACTATGCCGCCACCGCAGAAGCCAGTTCACCACCATCCTAATACCCCTTCCGTTGAAACCATTGTTCATCGTCTTAGCACACCCATTATCCCACTATCACCATTGCCTCCTACCCCACCACTTAGTACACCTGAAGATCATACCTATCACAAAACTGAATCCTCTCAACCTGCTACTAAATCATCTCCTAAATCAGCTCCTAAACCAGCTTCTAAACCAGCTCCTAAACTTACTCCTAAACCTACTCCTAAACCCGCTCCTTCAGAGCAATTTCAATTATTACAAGAACAGCGTCGTAGGGCATTTAGCCGTCCCACTACTTGCCCTGAAATGCTTACTAGGGGAATTAAGAAAGGATCACCTTGTGGGAGGAAATGTGTAAAAAACGAAAGTTTTTGCCGTGTACATGTCGTAAAACACATTTCTGAACTACAAGTGACAGAAACCCCCACTGTTGAATACCAATCCAAAATTATTGGTGTGAAAGGAAATAGGCTTAAGAGAGGTTGTGTCTATTTTTTTGAAAGTGTTATTGACAACGAACACATTTTGGCAACTTGTAACGGCGTAAGATATAATATTAAAGTGATTGAATCCTTGCGCAAAGAGAAATCCGTTTATGAGTTAGACTCTAAAGACTATCTCCTCAGACACAAACTGGATGGTATTACAAGGTGGGGGCGTAGCAAGTAAATTCACATAGCTTTTTCCAAATTATTGCTTAAAAAAAATACTGGGGGAGAAACACAATGCGTTATAGCGTTGTGTTTCTCCCCCATTATTTTTTAACACTCTAAGTCTCGTGACCTACTAACCTACTTCCATCCAAGTAGTAAGAAAAGTACTTCCCCCACTCCTTTGGGTCGATGACTGGTCATGGTCAGCACCTACCCCTCATTTGCATACTATTATAAAAGCGGAGCGAGCGTTGGTCACCCTTTCATTTTTCTTCTACACGCCGCTCTTGTCGTTTCGTCTCTGCTGTTTATAATATTTCTTGCTTCAAAATGCCTCCTCATCTGAATGAAAATTTTAATTTTTCTGAAATTTCTGATGTTTTTGAACAATCTGAAGACACTTTAAGTAACGACAGTGAAAGTGAAGATGATGAGGACGATGATGATTATACTGTTGAACTTAGTGAAGAACGTAAAGTCATAGCAATTGATCCACAATTTCCATTTGATACAATAGAAAAGTTTATGGCTGAAGCTAATAAATGGTTGGACTCAGGATGTTATGTACGAATTGACTCTTTTATATTGTATGGTGATAGTCATTCTTTCCTTGTCACACCAAATGACAGAGACCGCATGTTGCAGTGGGCACAATCTATGATGGAGTGCTACGAACAAGGTGTGGACACTGGTGGCTATTTTCTTGCACAACTAGTGTAATAACAAATTACCCTTCCCCCACGTAGTGAAGAAGGAAAAGAAATATTAGGAATCTAATTATAATACTTCCTTCCACATATAAAGAAGAAGGGGAAAGGAGTGGGGATTATAAAGTGGTGGGGGAATGTGTATAAATGCAGGTTGTTTCAAGAGACTTTTATTATTATTGTGGCTTTAGCAGAAACAACATGGAGTTTAAATCTTCAGCAAAAATAAGGAATAATATAATAAAGAAAGAAATTCGCAAGAAAGAAAAGATTGAACTTATAAAATTACAACTTATAATACCTTCCATTGAAATTGGATGTAGCAAACTAAAGACTTTGGTGAAAACTAACGAATATTTGTTACAATTGCTAAAAACAATCGAAGAGTTGAAGAGAAAGAATGGACATTCTACATAGTAAAATTTGAACATTTTAATATAAATAAGTAAACTGAAAAAAGTAGATGTAGAATAGAGAGCGAGGAATAGATCACTTTGTGGTAATGGACTAACATGCCACTTAGTGCTCTATTCCTCGTTCTCGCGTTAAATTGGATTACCTTGACCTATTTGTTTGACTGTTAGAATTTGGTTAACACTGTTGAATTTCAGTTTTGAACTAATGTTTATTCTTGTTCAACTGTTAGAGTTTTTTAACACTGTCGAATTTTAGTTTTGAACTAACTTTTAATTTATGCGAATTTTCAGTTCAACTCTAGTTAATTTATGCGCAAATTTAGTTCAACCAAGTGCCTGTGCTCTAGCCATTTCTACTCTAACATTTGTTCTTTTAACATCTGTCCCATAACATCTGTCCTAACAGATGTTAAAAGAAAGTTTGTTAAAGTTTGAATATAAAGAAGTATATACTAAAACTCCAATGGGAATAAAGAACACGAATGAACAATTAGTTTGTAGAAGGTTAATATTTTGTTGAAAATGTTTGATTTCCTAGGATAGTGAAGAGGATGAAATAGTGGTGGGGGGAACCATTATAATAGGAGGAACGTGAGAGCCCACTTCATTTCTTGGTGAAATTTCGAAGAGTAAACATCTCAACATGTATCGTTGCGATAAATGTTCGGAATCGTTTCACGATGAAATTCTATTAGACTGTCATAAAGAACTAATTCACAACAACCCAGAAGAAAAACAAGAACAACAAGAAGAACAAGAAGAACAAGAAGAACAAGAAGAACAAGAAGAACAAGAAGAACAAGAAGAACAAGAAGAACAATATGAAATAACAGCAACATCTTCAACTACTTTACCAAATCTACAAGTATTTGCATTACCTGGTAAAGTAGTAATGCATCATAAGATTCAAAATGAAAACTTGAAGCTAGAAGAATTTATTAGAGAAGCAAAACCAATTGTAAGTAAAACTTTAAAAGAAGAATTAAAAAGATTGAACTTTCTTAAATTTGGTTTACTACTAGAAGCTATGTTTATAAATGTACAAGAAGAATTATCACCAAGAGGATTCATAACAAAAAACCGAACCATTATGGAAAGTTCAAACATTGATTCAATAGTAGAGAACTGTATAGAAGAAATATTAACAAAAATTCAGGAACACGAAGGAAGAGGATCCGGATGGAGTCTTACAAGTATTGAAGTATTAGATATAAGAGTTCACAAACATGGATATGGACTAATGGGATCAAGTTACATTCCTCTGCCAAAAAGAATTGAAGATACAAAATCTTGTATTAATGTTAAAAATGAAGACAATGAATGTTTTCGTTATGCAATGACAACTAAATTTGTACCACATAATGCGAATAGACCTGACCAAGAATATGAAAATCAAAGATTTAGATACAATTTTCAAGGAATCACTTATCCTGTATCACTGAAAGATATATCAAAATTTGAGAAGAAAAATCCCGGTACGTCTATCAATGTTTTTGCATTAGATAGTTCAAACAAAGTGTATCCTTTACGTATTGCAAAAGAAGAGCTACCAGATCATACGGATTTACTACTACTAACGCGAGGAGATGTGTCTCACTATGTGTACATAAAGCAATTTGATCGTCTTGTTAACAAGCAACTTTCAAAAAATCGAAACAAAAAAATAATTTGCAAGAGATGTTTTAATTTTCAACGAGAAGGAAGAGAAGGAAGAGAATGGTTACAAGAGCACAAAAGACTATGTAACAATAATTATGAAGCAAAGATTAATTTACCTGCGGAAAACAGAGCATTCGTTAAATTTGAAAAGGTTCATTATCAATACCGTATCCCTTTCGTTGTGTATGCGGACTTTGAATCAACACTTGTTCCTGTTGAAGATGAAAATTGTGAAGCTAGAAAAAGTGTCAAGTATCAAATGCACAAACCAAACAGTTTTTGTTTAATGGTGAAATCGACATTATCAGAAGAACATTTAAACAGATATGGATTAACTTCAGAACCTCTAGTATATCGTGGTGAAAATGTAGAAAAAATATTTCTTGATCACTTATATTCAATAGCTGGAAATGTACAAAGATTATATACAAATATTGTACCAATGAAAATGATGGAGGAAGAAGAAGAAATTCAACATGAAAATGCAACTCGATGTTTCTTGTGCAAAAATGATTTTACTATTGAGAATTATAAAGTTAAAGATCACGATCACCTCACTGGTTATTACAGGGGTGCTGCTTGTAATAAATGCAACTTGAGCTATCGTTTACCACTATTTATTCCTGTGGTTCTGCATAACCTCAGTGGGTACGATGCTCATTTCATAATACCCGAATTAGGAAGAGACGATGGTAAAATTGATGTATTAGCTGAAACTTCAGAGAAGTTCATCAGTTTTTCCAAAGAAGTTGGAAACATGAAATTAAGATTCTTAGACTCCTACAGATTTATGCCGTCGAGTTTGTCCAAACTTTCAGAAAATTTAAGGAAACAAGATTTAATCGAAACAAAGAAAATTGTAAATAACGACAAACTGGATTTGGTACTTCGGAAAGGTGTGTTTCCATATGATTACATAGACAGTTTAGAAAAATTTAATGAAACATCACTTCCGGCTAAAGAAGAATTTAAAAGTAAACTTTACGACATGGACATATCTCAAGAGGACTATGATCATGCATGTAAAGTATGGAACGAATTAGGATTTAGAACATTAGGAGAATATTCAGATTTTTATGTTAAATTAGATGTAACTTTATTATGTGATATAATGGAAGAATTTAGAAATACGTGTTTTGCAGCTTATGGATTGGACCCTCTTCATTCGTACACTTCACCTGGATTAGCATGGCAAGCCATGTTGAAAGAAACAAATTGTAAAATACAACTTCTTACTGATATAGATATGGTTTTAATGTTAGAGTCAGGAGTTCGAGGGGGATTGACGCAAAGCGTTACACGACATTTTAAGGCGAACAACAAGTATCTGCCCGATTATGATGCATCAAAACCAACAACATTCCTGGGTTATTTTGATGCAAATAACTTATACGGATGGGCAATGTCAAATCCCCTTCCATATGATAATTTTAAATGGATAGATCCAGAATCGATTGGAAACATAATGGATATACCGAAGCATGGTGAAACTGGTTACATTTTTGATGTGGATTTTGAATATCCTGAACATCTTCATGATCAACATTATGATTTACCACTTCTTCCGAAGACTGAAATTTCCCCTACTGGAAGATGGCCAAAATTATTGATGACTTTAACCGACAAGTCTCGATATGTTGGACACTACTGGATGATACAACAGGCTTTAGACTTAGGACTGAGAATTACAAAAATTAATCGAGTACTACAATTTTCTCAATCTTGTTGGTTAAAACCTTACATCGACAACAACACAAGAAGAAGAGCCGTCGCTACATCAAGTTTTCAAAAAGATTTTTTCAAATTAATGAACAACGCAATATTTGGCAAGACTTTGGAAAACAAAAGGAAACATAAGGATATCAAATTGGTAACTGATCCAGTAAAATTACAGAAATTAGTGCAACAACCAAACTTTGGTTCATCTGTAATTATTAATGAAAATCTAGTTGTTATTTCCATGAACAAGAAGTCAGTTGAAATGGATCGTCCTTTGTATCTTGGAATGTCAATCTTGGATATTTCAAAAACACATATGTATGAGTTTCATTATAAGAAGATGGTTAACTATTATGGAAGAGAGAACATTGGTATTGCATATATGGATACGGATGCACTCATTTACTGGATTAAAACAAATGACATGTATGAAGATCTACGCACCTTTATATATAAAGATGATTTCGACTTTTCCGATTATCCTAAGGATCATCCAAATTACGACTACGACAAAAACAAGAAAGTATTGGGAAAATTTAAAGATGAAACAAATGGTGTGCCGATGATGGAAATTGTAGCATTAATGTCCAAACTGTATTCATTTCAACTGTACATAAATGAAAGGAATGAACATCAAGTCACAAAAAAAGCCAAAGGAATAAAAACTTCTTTCCTGAAGAAGAATGTACAGTTTGAACATTATAAAAGATGTTTGTTTGAAAATGTTGAAACAACTGCAACGTTCAACACTATTAGAAGTTATAATCATCAACTTTTTAGTGTCAAACAAACAAAGTGGGCATTAAGCTACAAAGATGACAAGCGCCATATTTTAGAAGATAAAATTAATACTTTACCATTCGGCCACTACTCCCTGAACCCTATCGACCAGTAAACCTATTCTTCGTCCTCTACCTTCTTCCTTTTTCCTTTCCGTAAAGAAGAGGGGACATGGCAAGCCCAATGCCATGTTCCCTCTTTTTTACACTAATATGAAATGGCCTTGACCTATATTCAAACTATATAAATGAGAATTAACTATTCTATGGGTCAGTATTTTTACAAGCAGTGTACAAGAAACATCTGAAGATGGAAAGTGTGAAGGACAAGATTGTAAATGAACTACATAAACCAGCAAGAAGAAGATTTCCAAGAAGAAGTACAATCATTAAAGGAATGAATGATCTTTATCAAGCTGATCTCATTGAAATGATACCGCACAGTAAATTAAATAAAGGATTTAAATATATTTTAACAATTATAGACTGTTTTACTAAAATAGCTGACGCTTTACCATTGAAGGATAAGACTGGTAAAAGTGTTACAAAAGCTATGGAAACCACAATACAAAGAAATAAATTTAAAATTAAACATCTACAGACCGATGATGGAAAAGAATATTTTAATAAAGACTTTGGAGCTTTGATGAAGAAATATCAAATAAATCATTATTCTACAAATTCTGAAGTTAAAGCTTCAATAATTGAAAGATTCAATAGAACATTAAAAAGTGCGATGTATAAACAATTTTCAAAAAGAGGATCATATGTATGGTATGACATATTACCACAACTTATAAAAGAGTATAACAACAAATATCATCGTACCATTGGAATGAAACCTATCCAGGTAAATAGTGCTAATGCCAAAATTGTATTACAACGTATTAAAAATAATACAACACCAAAATTGGAAAAATTGCAACCAAAGAAGTTCAAGGTCAACGATAAAGTTCGTTTAAGCAAATACAAAGGTGTATTTAGTAAAAGATATCTACCAAATTGGACTAATGAAGTATTTACAATTTATAAAGTGCAACCAACTATACCTGAAACCTATTTATTAAAGGATAACAAGGGTGAATTACTTCAAGGTGGATTCTACGGACACGAATTGTTGAAATCAACAGTTGGTGATGTATATCTTGTCGAGAAGATTTTACAAAGGAAAAAGGATATGGTTAAAGTCCGGTGGTTAGGGTTTGATAAAAGTGAAGACTCTTGGATTCCTTCAAAAGACTTAGTATAGTTGTTTAATAGCTCATTGTGTGTTTAACCTTTATACAAGATGGAGATTGTACAACAAAAAGATCGATTTAATATCAATAACATTGATGAATTGACAGTTGACAATGATAAGTTAAATCATGGAAAACATGGTGAATTACTACCAAATACGATAAGATGTCTAATAACTGGTCCTTCAAATTGTGGAAAAACTAATGTTGTTTTTAACCTTATAACTAATCCTAAAGGATTGCGTTTTAATAATATATACATTTTTTCAAAATCATTGCAACAACCAAAATATCAATTATTGGATAAAGTACTTGCAAGTGTACCTGAAGTGAATTTTTACAAGTTTAATGCCAGTGAAACAATTATGCAACCAAATGAAGCAAAACCATTTTCTATTTTTATATTTGACGATGTTTCTTGTGAAAATCATGACACAATAAGGAATTATTTTGCTATGGGAAGACATCATAATATTGATAGCATTTATATTGGTCAAACATACAGTAAAATTCCAAAACAACTTATAAGAGACAATGCAAATATGTTGATCATCTTCAAGCAAGATGAAACAAATTTAAAGCATATATATAATGATCATGTAAATGCGGATATGCCATTTGAAAAATTTAAAGAGATGTGTGGCAAAGCATGGAATGAGAAATATAGCTTTCTCGTTATTATGAAGGAAGAAGATATTAAAAATGGTAGATATCGTATAGGGTTGGATAAATTTGTATTTATGCGTTGAACTACCGATGCTACATCTAGTTACATGTTGAACTTCACAGTGTAAACATGGTGAATCAAGAAAAACTATTGAAAGAAATAAAATCACTGAGTGATTCTATTAGGATGAAGAATCGTGCATTGAGGATGGGTTTAAGTGAAAGAGAAGAATTTCTAGAGACTACATTTAAACCTATTACGGAACCTTTAAAACAGATATCAGAAACTATTGGTAAACCTCGTTATGAAGGAGATGTTTTACTACCAGTTTCTAAACAAGAAGTACAAGCATTAAAAAAAGAAGAAGATGATGATTCATATACAAGTGCTAGTGAGCAAGAAGAAACAAAAGAAGAAGAAGAACCAATTGTTGAAAAGGAAGAAGAACAGCCAATACCTGAAGCTGAACAATCTATTCCAAATTTAACTCAATTGAGTAGCGATATATTACAACATGGACCTCTTGGAAGAAAATATATAATGAAAATGCTACATGATATGAAATCAAACCCGAATTTGAGTAGATCACATGTATACGGAGCAAGAATTGATGGGAATGAATTGAAGATTGGCGATTCAAAGCTTGAAATAACACAAGACGATTACATCATTATTGGTGAGCATAGATATAAAGGAACAAAAGGATTATATGAATTAATTTTTAAAAACATACCACTAAGATATTCATCCAAAGATTTAAGTGTTTTTAAGGAGATTCTCCAAAATACTAACGCTCATAAAAGAAACTATGTAAAGGATGCAATGATTAATCGTTCACGTGCAACAAAATATAACATCGTTATAAAAAAGTTGTTTCCTCCACGAAAATTGCCAACATTACGTACTGCACCAGCGGTGAGACAACCACTGAAAAGAAAATCTTTATCACTTATGGATTTATCACTTCTTGAACAACATGGTAAAAAGAGTAAAGGAGATACTTCAACATCTGGTAAAGGATTGATGAAAAATCTATACAATACGAATGTGATTTACTACAACGATATCAATAAATTGGTTGATAGAATGAGACTATTGCATGAAGCCATGGAAGCCGGTCATACAGGTTTGAATAATGAATGGGTGGCTCTAGTTGATGAACTTAGGAATCGCGGTATAGTCGTATAATTGTCCGTGGATATAAAAGAGGTGCAAGCATAAGACGTATCAGTTCTAACATGAGCGTCGACAAGTTCGGACGGTACTCCGCTTTAGGAGTGCAAGTTGGAGAAGACAGAAAAAGAAGTGGATTACCGCAAACACCTGAAGGTGACTATAGCATAAGTAATAAACGTTTAAAACTAGTTAAAGATCCAGAAGAAGATACTGATGGAGCAAATTTGAAGACAGTAAAAGAAGCTACTTCAACATCATTAAAATTACATAAGAATACTTACGATGTTAAATCACATAGATTAATTAATGTTGGTAAACCAACTGAAGGTTCTGATGCAATTACTAAAGAGTACTTATCATCTGAACTTTCAAATACTTTAAAATTGCAATGGGGTAACAACTTAAAAGATGGACAAACATATGATGCTGGAAATTATAGAATAACCAACGTGGGAAATCCCAAAAATGATAAAGATTCAGTTAATAAAGAATATTTACATTCTATAATACCGGAAAAAACTAAACATGGATATTCTTTTTATAAATTTATTATAAATGACATTGGATACCCAAAGGAAGACGGCGATGCTGTAAACCTGAAATATATCAAGGACAACTGTATTTTACAAGATGATGATGAAATCGATTGTCATGGGAAAGTGTTGTCAAATGTAAAGTTCGGTTCTCAACCAAAAGATGCTGTTACTATAGAACAATTATCTAAAGAATTAAAAAAGGAAACATCCAATTTTGTAAAACATGAAGATGCCGTGTTAAAGCGGGGAGATAAATTTATACATGGAAATGAAAAGTTTAATTTAATGCAAGGAAATAATGATGAATGGGATGCAGGACGTAAAACAATAACAAATGGAAGATTTGGTATAAAAGATACAGATGTACCTCTAATGGTGCAAACATTAATTGCTACTGGTGGTACATTAGGTACATACAATGGTCGTAATAGAAGAATAAAAGATATTTATCCTGGTTACGAAGCAAATGATTGTGTTACAATGAAACAAACAATAACTTGGGATAAACACTTTGGGACCAAATATGATGCAAAGATGAAGAAAATAATTAATATTTTACCAGGCGAAGATTCAAATGATGCTGCTACTATTGGACAAGTCATAAAAACATCAAAAAGTGATTCAACAGCTTACACGTGTAATGATAAACGTATTATGCAGTTACAAGATCCTCAACATCCAAAAGATGCTGTAACTTTAGATTGTTTAATAAGAATAGTGGGTAATTTACTTATTGATACCCACAATCATATAGCTAGTACAACGAATCATGTGGTGATTCAACCCGATGAACGAGAAGCTTGGATTAAAAATAGAATCATAAATCAGTATATAATTAATTTGAATAACTAAGTCTTTAAATATAAAAGATTTTGCACAAGTTATTCATTTATGTAAAGTATCTCGTAGAGTAAACACACCAGTTATATAAGACAACATAATGAAGACCGTATCGCTCAGTCATCGTCAAGACAGCGGCAAGAGAGGACGTGGTATAACATCAGCTGCATTATCCCTGCTCAGACGGATTCCAGTTGGTGCTGTTGTAAATCGAACGATAGACGCTTTACCATACGAATTACATCTGCCCGGAGGTTATCAATATTGTGGACCTGGAACTAAGTTGGCAAAACGTTTAGCAAGAGGAGATCCTGGAATTAATAAATTAGATCAAGCTTGCAAAGAACACGATATAGCATATTCAAAGTATAAAGATTCAACAAATAGATCAATAGCAGATAAAATTCTAGCGGAGAAAGCTTGGCAAAGAGTAAAATCAAGTGACGCAAATATTGCAGAAAAAGCAGCAGCTTGGGCAGTAACTACAGCCATGAAGACAAAAGCAAAGTTAGGTGGTGGAAGACGTCGCAGAGGAAGACCTGCAAAGAGAGGCTCTCCCAAAAGAGGTGGAAACATTAAAAAAGGACGTCGTAGAACTCATAAGGCAAGTGTAAAGAAGACTTCTGTTTGGCAAATGGTAAAAAACGGAGCAGGTTTATACCTAAGACCATACCGTGTGTACTAAATAAGAAGAATCAATTGATAATTCCAAATAAAGCCTTAACAAATCATCAGTTAAATGATTATGTAAAATGTTTGAAAATACCATTCTTTCGAGGAGTTTTTATGAAAGATGCATTACCAACTAAAATATGGAAAAATGAAACTGGAATAGTAAATTTGGATTCCACCTATGGTCCAGGCACTCATTGGGTATGCTATAAAAAACTCGGACAAACCATTTACTACTTTGACAGTTTTGGCAATCTACCACCGCCAAAAGAACTGCAACATTATTTTCGAAACTCCAAAAACATTTTTTATAATTACAAAAGAGAACAACCTAACAATACTGAAATATGTGGGCATTTATGTTTGGAGTTTCTAGCGAAGAGTGTCAGTCAGCTTTAAGATGTCATCGTATACAGTGTCACTGAGTGGAAATTCATCCACATTAAAAAGTACGCTGTTCCCAGCATTGCGTCTATCCAAGGAAAGATTATGGGAAGCGGCATTACTTGATTTGACTACCTACAATTCAATTCCTAATGTTACAGAAGGAAAAAACAATTTACTACATTATTATGAAACTAAGGATGCTGCAGGAAAATACTCAGAATTGAAAATAATTACATTTCCTACTGGAGCATATGAAATTGATGACATAAACCAATTATTACAGAAACAACTCGGAGAAGACAATATCACCGTTAAAGGAAACAATAATACTTTAAAAGCAGAAATAACTTCGAAATATTATATTGATGTCAGCTTGGAACAGTCGATTGGCAGTTTACTTGGATTTACAGATACAAAAAAGAAAATCTTAACTCCTGGAACTACTCATTCGGGTGATTCAACTGTAACAATATTGAAAGTAAATAGTATTGATGTCACGTGCAACATTATACACGGATCGTATAGAGATGGAGTTAATCAACATATTTTACATACATTTTATCCAACAGTGGCTCCCGGTTTTAAAATTGTTGAGAAGCCACAAAACTTGATATACCTACCGTTAAACACCAGTTTCATTTCAGACATCGTACTGAACATATTGGATCAAGACGGTCATAGTGTTGACTTTAGAGGAGAAACAATTACTATACGGATACACATCAGAGCAGCAACATAAAAGTCAACATGGGATTATCATTTAAACCGCAACGGAAGAGTCGGGAGCTCAGTAGCTCCTCGACATTGGAAGAGTTAACATCGGAAAACATTCGTTTTCTACGGAAGATTGGATTGAAACTTAACAGCGATGGATATCCTGGATATATCTCAAGGACCAACGTTCGACGAAACACTATGGGAGAAGGAATATCACACGCACAACCCTTACACTTCATCAAAATTAAACAATAACGATGAAATAAGGATCCCCATTCAACAACAAGATATTTACACTTTACCGTGTGAAAGTTACTTGTACATCGAAGGACAGGTATTAAAATTGGATGGAAAAACTGCTTCAACAGTTCCTTTTATAAATAACCCGATGGCATATCTTTTTGATGAAATAAGATATGAAATATCAGGGGTGACGGTTGATTCAACAAAAAAGGTTGGTTTAACAACGACATTGAAAGGATTAACATCATTAACACCGCATGAGAAGAATTCAATAGTCACTGCCGGATGGGTTGCCCCCGATAAAGACACTATAACACCAGCTTCCAACGGTCACTTTGATTTTCATGTACCTTTACGATTGCTTTTGGGATTCGCTGAAGATTACAAACGGGTAATAATAAATGTCAAACAAGAATTAGTATTACTCAGATCTTCAACTAATAAGGACTTAATACTTGCAGACCCTGCAACTACGGAAGATAAACTGGAATGGCAACTACAGTTGGATAAAGTTGTTTGGAGAGTACCTCATGTAAGATTGGCCGATGAACATAGAATCCTATTATTGAGAAAGTTAAAATCTGACCGTGATATTGTGATGCCATTCCGAAGTTGGGAATTTCATGAATACCCTACACTACCTCAGACAGAAAGACAAACATGGACCGTCAAGACATCAACTTACTTGGAACGAGCAAGGTACATAATACTCGGTTTTCAAACTAAGCGAAAAGATGTTATCACTGCAAATGCTGGTCAATTTGATCACTGTAAAATAAAGAATTGTAAAGTTTTCCTAAACTCTCAATTCTTTCCCTATGACAATTTGAATGTCATGTTCAGCAAAAAACGTTTTTCCATTTTATACGATATGTATGCAAGATTTCAATCATCATATTATGGAAAGACTAATACACCACTATTATCACCTGACCAGTATTATTCCAAGGCTCCAATAATTGTAATCGATTGTTCAAAACAAAATGAATCGGTAAAATCATCAAGTGTGGATATAAAAATTGAAATGGAATTTGAAGAACCAGTAGCGGATGGAACTTCGGCATACTGTCTAATTCTACATGATAAAATAGTTACTTACACACCGCTGACCGGAATTGTGAAGAATGTACTTTAAGAAGAATTGTATAACAACTGCAAATTTTTGAGGTTAGAATTATCTGCTTTAATTTTTGAGGTTAGAATTTCATTTGTGAAAGACAAGTTGAAAACAAACACTTATGTAATTGTATAAATTTCAAGGATTTTACGAAAAATATAAAAGCGAGAAAATAATTAGTAGAAACTTCATTCTATCTTCAACCGTCGTATGGGAAACATCATTCGCAAGATGAATTCTACTAACGGAGAAGAAAATACACCTCTAATGGATGATAATAGTTCAGATATAGAAAAACAAGTTGAACGAGAAATGGACGAGTTCCTAAAATTCAACAAACATAAGAAGAGAGAAGAAGAAAAAGCTGAAAAAGAAGTAAAAAGGAAGAAGGTTGAAGTTAACATTACAACCAATATTTTAACAGAAGTATTTCTTCGGATTATCTACCCAATTTCTTCATGCATGACAAAAAGTATATCAGTTGGAATTTTAAAATCAATGGATTATTCACCAATTGTTATTTTAAATCATGGAAACAAAATGGTTACTTTCAGTGAAACTACTTGGGAATCTCTCATGAAACATTTACATCTTTTGGAGTGCTATTTAAGTAACAACACATTTGGAAGAAGAACAAGATTAAGTTTATTGGAATCAAATATTGAAGTTGATATAGTAAAACATCGTGGAGGACAAATTGTTCGCTTCAGAGATTTAACCACACATAATGTTAAATTATATTTCACTAAAGAAGAATTTTACACTTTAAGTTGTACTACCGGTCCCGTCACCAGATATTTGAAACAACTAATATTTTCAAGTGCAATAATTAAAGACTATCTAATTGATACATTGGACAAAAAACCTTTTGTTCCAATTTTATACGGTCCCGTGGATACTTCAATCTTTAATAGAATACCTCAAGAAGTTGAAATGTGGAGACAATTAAACAACTATCACACCAATTTTAATATTGATGAAGTGGCACAAGAAGTGAAAGAAGAAGAACAATCTTGTCTGTTATAAACATCGGCTCATTCAATTTTTAAGTCAGTTGTTAGTAAGACTTCATCATGAATAAACGGGTTTCGTTTTCTAATGCGCCACATATAATGGAAGTTAAAAGAGGTATAATTGAATTTCAAGCTTTTCGAGGAAATGATGGTAATTTTATTATTAAAGAATTAGTAATCTTGGACATGAACACATCAGTAGTTTATCATTATTTGTTTAAACCTCCAGTACCATTTAATAGACTAACAACTAAAGCGAAAGTTACAAACAAATGGTTGAACAAACATTTTCATAACTTAAGATGGGATGAAGGTTTCATTAATTATAACATGATGCCGCACATTATGAATCATTATTGCAAAGAGTTTAAAATTATCTACACAAGGGGATTGGAAAAAGCAAATTGGATACAATCATTTACAAGCAACGAAGTGATTAATGCAATTATTGATAAAGATTTCCAATGCTACTTCAACGAACTTTGTATTTCATCAAAAAGTTTTAAACATCGAAGGTCACAGTGCGCTTTAAAGAATGCCTACCGCTTGAATAATTTCCTTCAACAAACTGGTGGGGGTAGTGTCGATTATAAAAGTGAGAGCGCTACCATGACACAGCATGAGTATTACTCAAACCTCCGAAGAGACAACATCTCCGACGGACATTCTTATTAACAAGAAGATTAACAACAACATCAATATGGCATCACAGAACTTACTTCAAAGTTTAGTTGATCAGTTCAACGCTCATTCTAAATCATCAATTCTACCTACGAAGAAATGTTCTGAACTAAAAGAAGAAAAACACTACATCATTCATACTATTAAGAAAATGGAAACTTCAGTAGGTGATGCTATAAATTGCACTTTGAGCGAGGCACCTTATACAATTGGTGATGAAGCAAAATTTCAGATCTTCTTACCAAAGCGCTTCGTACAACTACTTCAAAATGAAGATCTTCGTATAATTCAACCCGGCGCACTCTATTTGGTATCACATGGACCCAGTGGAAACAACTCTACTGAACTTACAATTCATGTAACACCTACTACTGATTAATTTGTACATAACATTGTAAATATTTCTTTGTATTTGTTTTTTCAATAAATATGATATAAAACAAAAAAAATAAAAATAAAAAAAGCAACATATTGTAATGTCTTTGTACATTACAATATGTTGCTTTTTTTAAAAATTCCACGGGATGACCTTGACCCAATTCTGTATAATTATAAAAGGGGAAATGTACTTGCAAAATTCATCAGTCTACTGCTACCTTTCATACCGTACACATCTCGCTCTTAATCCCTGAATATAAAACTGCAACATGTCCCTAAAGGTCAAGTGTGCATCTTACGATACTAACACCATAACAACTTTTGAACAACTCGAAGATTTAACCAACGAAATGCGAGTTTTACTTACCGGTGGTTATCACTTAACTGTTGATGTTAGTGCTACTAATACAAGGATGTTCACTAAAACAAAATATTGCGATGATGAAATATTTATTTCTACACAACCTACAACTTCTTCATCGCCAACTGGTCAACATAACATCAAGTTCCAAAAGTATTACCAATGTTGAATAACTTTTGACAGACAAAGCTACAACTAAAGAATCACATGATCAATGTGAGTTAATAAAAAGGATGTGATACTTGTATAAATAATCATTCGCTTCTTAGCTCTCACCACGACAAGACCTATTTAAGAAAATGTTGTACAGAATGATGATTCAACTTGATGGAAAAATCTATGGAAAAGATTACAATACTGTTGAACAAATGACTAAAGATATAGATGTATTAGCTAAAGAAGGATACCAAGCTAAATTAATTTTAAAATTTCCTGAAGTACATCCACTATCAATAGAAGAACTAGTTGCTATGGCTAAAGCCTATTTACTAGTTGCTATGGCTGAGAAAGATAAAAAGTCTGAAGAAAACAAAGAGAAACAAACTTCCTAAATTTTAATAATCCTTACACTTGTAAGGTATAATTTTTTAAAACTCCATTTGGATGACCTTGAAATTACCCCCACCACTTTTCACAGTACATAAAACTCGCTATTTAACACTATACACTCTTATTCTTTCACTAGACTCCGCAGCGTCAACATGGAAGAGCAAAAATACAAGTACAAACCTCGTTACTGTTGTGAACAACAATGTACAGATTTAGGGCCAATGATGGTGGATGGGTTAGCTTGTACTAAATGCGAATTCTTCGGATCTTGTTACTGCAAATGCAAAACAAAACAACTACCGCCACCGGAATTGCGAACTTTGAAACTTTACAAATCAAGATATTTTCATACATGTTGTCCTCAAAGATGTTTCAAATTTCACCCTCTCGATCTTGCTCATTGTCAACGCACCAATTCTCATCAAGATGATTTTTGTACACATATGATAAAAAGATGTAAATACAGGTCAGATTGGTATTCCGATCCTGTAGAACCATCAAATGTGTAATTTCAGTTTTACACTCTTTTTTAAAACTTCATTTGGATGACCTTGAGATTTCCCCCACCACTAGTTCTAATTTTTATATAATATTAAATCATTCCACTTCCAACACTCTAACTAACAACATGGAAAACAAATTTATCAAGTTTGAACATATAATAACTGACAGGGAGGAGATGGAAGAATTGTTTCAAAACTTACTTTCTATCATTGACGAATATCCTATAAGATGGTTCAGAATTGTAGTTCAATATTTAAATCCTGGTGAATTGTTTTCTTCATCAAGTGAAGAGGATGAAACAACTACTTCGGTTCAAATAATTGAATTAAAAGACGAAGAAGAAGAACTAAACATTTTATTCAATCATAAGCTCAAGGTTCCCCATATAAAAGCCCCCTCCCTAGACAGCCCCCCTCCCTAGACGCCTGCTCAAGGTCACCATTATATAAGCCCCCTCCCTATGCGCCGATCCTCATTCCATCACCGACTCTCCAATAATGAACAACTCTCCATTGGCCCGAATGAATTCTAGTTTTGAAATAAACTCTAAAGAAGAGTTACAAGACATTTTTAATATTTTACAAGAACTTGTAGATAATTTTACAACCATCAAAATGAATTTGGAAATAACATACGATTGTCCTATTTGTGATAAGGTTGAAAGTTTGGACGAAGACAGTTTACTAAATCTAACTCCTGCACCATCTGACACTACTGATGGTAATAATGAAGAGCAACATCTTTCCCCCACCACTTCTTTGTAATTCATCCTTCCCCCCACCACTTCTTTATTTAACTAACATTTCTCCCTTTCACTTCTCATTCCGTCTTCGACTTCTGAACTGTCAACATCACTTGTTTTAAAATTTCAAACACTAACACAATCATGATGGATATGATGGATGAAGTTCCCTTCATAACTAGAATGGAAGAGGATAAATTGAAATTGGAAATTAAACGATTGGAAATGGAACGGGAAAACCAATTCGAAATGTTACATTTGTTCAAGCTTTTCAAATACATCATCTGGGGACTCTGCGTTTACCTTCTCATTGTCGTTGGTGTTTGCATTTACAACTCTGTAGTTCATCACAAAAGTTCAACTTGTTTAAACTCTGCTGTTGCACATTAATTGTATGTTCACAAATAAAATTCAAAAGTTACTTCAACCTATCCCACTATCACCAACTAGTTCAACTTTCAACTATTTCTGGTGGTAGTTGGATAGGCTTTTTTAAAACTTACTCTGGATGACCTTGACATACTTTCCAAGCCCCAGTTATAACTGTTAAATTTCAGTTTTAAATTAACTCTTAATTCATGCCCAATTCTACTTCAAATTCAGGGCATATGCTCTCGCCATCTGCACCCCAGCATCTGACGCCATCTGCTCGAGCAGCTGCTCGGGCAGATGGCACGACTTCCGGTCCAGAAGTAACCAAAACACACTACTAAAGATATTAATAATTAATTGTTAAGCAATATACCAACGTGCTTACAATATTTCATTGAATTACTGGCCAATGGTTTATAAAACTAATTTAACAGAATACATGAAAATAACTTAAAACAAGATTAGAGAATTGCATGTTATTGCATGTGGTGCCATTTTATTTCTATTCTAAAAATTAAGGATTTATTTAGGATCATTTGAGACTACTTGTAAAAGAAAATAGTTTAGCAGGAAACTTGTTATCTAGTTTTTTTTTCATGTATCTTTTTTTAGCAAAAGTATATCTACAATAATATACCTAGACCAAATAAACAGCTTTTTAAATTATTATGCTTAACAAGTTATAAAATTCTCCAAAACATCTCGCTAGCCTAACGGTTAGCGTCTTGGACTTTGGTTCAAGAGGTCACGGGTTCAAATCCCGGGATGTCCACCACACTGATGGGTTTGGACCGCTTTCCCTTAAAAGCGTTTCTGGTACTCTGTACAACTCAGGCTCTGTACAGGCAGCTATGACCACAAATGGCTCTGTAACATTTATACACATACATACTCAGAATGTTAACCAAAACCTTATACTATGACACACACTGTACACTACAGGATTTTCATTGAAATTCATGTACCAGCAGCGGACAGTGTTTTATTCTTGCATCCATTCATCAAAACTTCCAAATTATTACTTTGTAGTGACCCAATTTTTTTCTGTGATTACATATTTATACAATTTATAAACCTATTTATCTTTAGAACTTAGAAAAATTAAGAAATTCCAAACTCACCTCATTATAATTTTGTATAAGAATGACCTCTTCAATTGCAAATTTCAGTAGGCCTCAAATAAAAATATTCTGAATCACTTTAAAATAAAGCATAATAAATTTCCTTTGTTTATAAACAATAAAAAAATATTCAAAGATTATTTTAACAAAAAAAAAAAACACATTTTAGTTGAAAATAAGTTAATGATTACCTTTCAGAGACGAAAGTGTCCACCACTGGCACACATTGTCCACTACTGGTGCAGTCACTGTAAATATTACTATAAAAAATAATTTTCAAGTTTTTAAAATTGTACTTGCTACTGCTGAATGATTTGATAAATAAAAGTTAGGTAAAGTATATAACAACTAATCAATATGTATTAATGCAATTTAAAAACAAAAGAATTAATGACAATTATGAGATAAGCTGTTGACCAAATAATTAGAATCCACGTGTTACACATTAAATATGTGGTTGAACAAATGTACTCCAGGGTACAGTATCCGTATGCCTACATTACAACAGTCTGAAAGGCGAGTGAGTGAAATGAACGAGCGCGTTTTGAAGGCGAGTGAGCGGTACTAAATAGCTCGTCTTAAAGAAATCACCATTATAACCACCAAAAATCACCGTTTATACCTTGTATAAATATTTACCTTCTTGTTTACAATTTCAGTGTAAGTGTAAATTATCGAGTAGGGTTGGAAGACGTTTTATCATTTCAACCTAAGTAACAGTAACAACACATGATATAATTCTAAACAAGAAGTTATTAAGTTTAGTTTACTGAGAAAATGCTCGGGCCCCAGATGGGCCTACTAATTTAACAAATAACGATTTTATTTCAGTTAAACCCTTTACATTAGTTAAGATAATATAAAAGTAACTCTTAAAAAAATTAAGGCTTAGGAATTAAAAGTTTGTTTGAAAAGAATGTGACTATCACTGAAGTATTTTTAAAATCACAGCCAATACTTCAATTCTTTAATTTATTTTTTATCGAACAAAGAATTTGTCTAGTATTCATCAATTTATATTTATAATATAATATTTATTATTTGCTTAGCTGAATAGTTACTATACCTACCGGTAGGAAATGTCACATACACCGATTCTTCCTCGATGGACTAAGCTTGTACAGACTTGTAACACAAGTGTTGTTTTCTCACAGATGTGTTATTCCAGCCGTGTAGTTCAGTAGCTGTCCGCGTGTAGTCACGTAGCGCTGCTGTCGTTTCCTCCCCATAATGGCTGCGTTATCACATGCCGTCACGCTAGTCGTGACCATGTTTTGGTTATAGATATACCTCCTACAAAAACCTTTATAGACTACCATCAACGCTTCTTGTTTCCTAGATAGCTAGCTAGTTTGCGAATTTTTATGTAAATTTTTAGTGAATCTCTGTTGTTTAAATTGTACTAAAGTTAATAAATTCCAAGACAAATTGATTACGAAGCTAATCAATTTAATTAACTTTCATCAAAATTTACCATCTCATGTCGGTACATATTTTTTAATCTTTTACCAAATAACATAAAACAAGAAAGAAATTACTGCCTTTCAACAATAAATATTTTTTTCTGATTCTCAATCATTTTACAGTGTTGGAGAATTTATACACCCCTTTCAGAATCCTAACCAATTAAATTAAAATCATCTTTCAAAAAATGATAAAAAGTTAGACTAGCTTTATTTTGTTTATTTTTAATTGTTTTTATATAAATTTATAGTTTTATAATTTATGTTTGTGTAAAATAGTATGTGTTTTATACATTGCTACCAACAAAGAGCATGTTGTATTGGCAATAAATTAAATTGAATTAGTAATTCATCATAGGCTCGTTAAATTCTAACCAGTTTTATCTTTATTAGTACCGTCAATTTTAAGGTAACTAACATTGATAAACTACAAATTAAATTACTGCAATGAACAAATGTTTCCATTAAAAGAGAATCTTTATCGCTACGACGTTAATATATTTCATGATATTTACGATTGAGCTTACCATAATATAAAATAATCTACTTCTACTTTATATAAAAAAAAAACATTGTTATTCTGCTATAAAATTTTACGAATAATATAATCTTACTGAATCTTTTCATATATTTTCAGAAAGAAATATTGTTTTATTATATTAACAATTATTGCATTTTTAAAAATCATAACAACAATTTTAAAACAAAATACTATTTATTGCTATTTTTTATATCAACAGAAAATTTACGATATCGATTTCTGCTCATTTATTAGGCCTAATTGAATAAAAAACAAAATGACTGAAATGTAATATAATAACGAAGCTATATATTTCCTAAACAATTCAGGGAATACATACAGGGTTAGGCAAAAGTCTGGATACCCCCAGTTAACTTTTTAACGCGTTGCAGTAGGAAAACCAAACTCGGCACATGTTTACAAAATCAAAAACGGCACTTTTTCATCAACTACACAATTTTGCCCCTGCCCCCAAAATGGGGTATTTTGGGGGCAGCCCCAAATTTTCAAATGTAAACCCCTATCGAGTGACCCCTCATTTTAAACGGTTTATCAAGAGAAATTAAATGGCGCAAACCGGAGGTCGATATCTCACCCCTAACCAAAATGGCAGCCATTTCAAAATTTGACATGGGCAAGCAAGTATAAGTATAGACACCCCCAATTAATTTTTTAACACGTTGCAGTAGGAAAACCAAACTCGGCACATGTTTACAACATCAAAAACTGCACTTTTTCATCAACTACACAACTTTGCCCCTGCCCCCCAAATGGGGTATTTTGGGGGCAGCCCCAAATTTTCAAATGTAAACCCCTATCGAGTGACCCCTCATTTTAAACGGTTTATCAAGAGAAATTGAATGGCACAAATCGAATGTCGATATCTCATCTCTAACCAAAATGGCAGCCATTTTAAAATTCGAGAAGGGTAAATTTACATTTGTTAAAATTAAATCGGAAAATAGCTTTTTGGAATTTATAATTTCTTGAATTATTTTAGAATTGAACCTAATAGCAGAAATGAACTAGTAGGTTCAATTCTAAAATAATTCCAGATATTCTCGATTCTAAAAAAGCTATTTTCTGATTTAATGTAAAGTCAATTTACCTTTCTCGAATTTTAAAATGGCTGCCATTTTGGTTAGAGATGAGATATCGACATCCGGTTTGTGCCATTCAATTTCTCTTGATAAACCGTTTAAAATGAGGGGTCACTCAATAGGGGTTTACATTTGAAAATTTGGGGCTGCCCCCAAAATACCCCATTTTGGGGGCAGGGGCAAAGTTGTGTAGTTGATGAAAAAGTGCAGTTATTGATGTTGTAAACATGTGCCGAGTTTGGTTTTCCTACTGCAACGTGTTAAAAAATTAATTGGGGGTGTCCATACTTATACTTGCTTGCCCATGTCAAATTTTGAAATGGCTGCCATTTTGGTTAGGGGTGAGATATCGACCTCCGGTTTGCGCCATTTAATTTCTCTTGATAAACCGTTTAAAATGAGGGGTCACTCGATAGGGGTTTACATTTGAAAATTTGGGGCTGCCCCCAAAATACCCCATTTTGGGGGAAGGGGCAAAGTTGTGTAGTTGATGAAAAAGTGCAGTTTTTGATGTTGTATCGGTTTTGGTACAGTTGAGAGAACAAAAAACAGGCTGATTTCGTGCAGAATGATAAAAAGAGTATTGTTTGTAAATAACAGAAATGTAAAAACTGCATATTACTAACTTTGTAAATATAACCTTGAAAACACAAATTTAATATTTTTAACGATTAAAAGTATAATTTCGCATGATGATAAAAACCGTTGTTCATCACTCGGAGCAAAAGTGTCTTTTTGATGCTTAGTCGTTTTTAAAAACTTTGCTGCGCCTCGTTTTTAAAACACGATTGCGCACCAAAAAGACTCAATTTTGCTCCTAGTGATGAAAACTACTATTATTAATATCTAATAAGTTAAATGTTACTGTTAAAATTGCAGATTCTAACTATTATATCATGCTAATCAAAATAATGCTAACAAATCACATTTATTGAGATTACCATTAACATATGATGAATTAAAATGCCATCGAATTTCATAGTGATAACAAAGAAATACTTAACAATTAAAAAATGTAATGCCATATAATAATGAACGATGAAATTTGATGTTAAAAGTAATAGTATGATTTAAATATAAAGTTGAACATAAACAACAAATGCAATAATAAAGGACTAAGTAATAACAAGTCATAAATGATTGTTAATAAATTTAAAAAGATATCAAATATATAACGGTAAATAAATTAAAATTGACTGTAATGTTTTCTCTTCTGGTATGTCAAAATATCGAGGAAGAAATCGACAACTCCAGTTACATTCTTTCAATGTCTTTTAAGTCCAACCAAATTATATTATTTGCTTCACAGTTTGCAGAGCGGTGTTGTCAGGCCAAAAGTTCTCCAAGAATCTCAGGTACTTACCGCATCTGGAGTTGGGGAAAGTTCCTAAACTGGATATCAGGGCAGTCAGTCTCGCCATTAACAAGCTGTTTAAGAAGATAGAGATTACCTGTATATCTACGGCTTTCAAGATGATATAGGCCAAAGTCACGAGATAAGCTTTCAGTACTGATTTTAATGTGATTTATTTGGGTGCTACATGCCACTTTTTATCACCACCTACCAGAAAATCTCTTGTTGGATCTTATCAACACTGAGATATGTCACATGACTGTTCAATAGAAGTAAACCATACTTAAGTACTCACCTTAAGAAAGAACGGTGTAAAGTTCTTAGTGCAGTGGCACTTTTGAGATGTCTTTAGTAACGGGAAATGAAACCGAGCCCCTTGTTCTTCTTACTTCAGATTGTTAGAACAATGGATCCTAATTAAGTGAAAGTGGTAGAATGAAACCAAGGTCCCTCACTTTCAGAATTCGGGTATGATCTTCGATTTGGGAAATGTAGTTGAAGAAAGTTGTTGTTTATTTATTTATTTACATGCATTATAACAGATTGTAAACTAAATAACAATAATGCATTACAATTAATATAATAATTTTAACAAGGTGGAAATGTCCATCTTCAGTCTATCACATAAGCAAACACAACAAATACAATAAAACACAGTATGATAAATTGAGGAGACAGAGCATAAAAGCTGATGAGTATTAAAATCGATTGAGTTTGATAAGCCTACCTCAACATATTTGTGATTGTGTGATAAGGTTGGACAACGGTTTGGCTTATCTTTCAGTTATTTGCAAACATGATAAGCATTTTGATTTAAATGTAGGAAAGCTGTCATTGAAGATATCTACTGAATCAAGTTGTTACTGGTGTATTAGGTGACTTCGGTCAAACTACTACGCACATCTGCCTCACATGCGTAATCCCCCAGAAGGACGGGATATTGAAGGAAGAGAAAGGGTGATGGACTATGGCGGCAGGCGGCCGATTGGCCACTCTAAGGGCCAACTCCCGTGTCGCGGGCCGTAAGACTTGCGGACTATTTGTTTTCAGGAACAAACAAGTGGTCCACACTATCCTCTGACTAGCCAACCAACTGACTCTCCACTCACGTTTCTTAGCTAGAGGTTTCTATGCGCTCTGGAATCCATCAACCCCTAGTTTAATTATATAGGAGAGATACATTAATGGAAGGTTATTACTTGACATTAGGGAATTATGAGTTTCAAATTTTTGCCAAAACACCAGCGATCTAAGTTATCCAGGGCCCATTGAATCCTCAAGCAGACATAAGTTTATTCTATTATTGTAAACTCATTTACATAAAAAAATCATTATTAAGCGTTTGTGGCAGGTTATTAATGAAGATCATAAAGGTGATGATCTCGAAGAAGGGGGCTCTGTCAGACGCAGCGACATAATATTTATAGAGAGAAATCAGGAGTGGGGACTGATAATAGACCCTACAGTCCGATTTGAACATAATGGGGACCAACCATTGGAAGTTCATGAAGAAAAGAACCATAATCTACAAGAAAACATCTCCATATTATCAAGAAAATTACAACCTAAATATTTGAAATATATGGACTGTTAAACGACGCTCAAGGCACTATTCCAAAATTCACCCAAGACTTTTGGAATAAATACGTTTTGGAAAAAATACCCAAAAATTAATATCCTTGACATCAATAAAATTCTCAATTAGCAGTTTACGAGATCACATAAACAGCATTTAGACTTTTAAATAATATCAACATTTGTATTAGTATTCTTTGTTATTCTAGCAAGTTACAATGTTTAATAATTTTTTAATTAATAGATGATATTTATATTTTTTTATAAATATGAGTTTTTAGATTTCAATAAAATTTTTATTACGATAGATACCGGTACATTTTAAAATCGTGAAACTTGGGTACTGGTTGGTGTTACTTTTCCAAACACTACAACCACTTCACAAATGTGGCTGTGAAAAACTGAATATTTCTCCACAAGTTATTTTACAACACTAAAAGAACAATGACTTTATTTAACTCATTATTTAGAAATTCTGCAAATGATCGTCCATCAAATAAGCGTGCGCAACAGTTGGCGCATCAAACAACTGGAACATGTTTGGTAAACAGCCAGTTACTGCAAAGCTTACACGCACGTGACGGGTTTGTGAAACGGCTTCATCATGAAATGTCTACCAGTTTAGCCCTTTTGTGTGGCCCTAAAGCTAGCCAAAACCTTTTAAACCTCATAATAAAGTGTGCCATAACAACCTTAGTTTTACGATGTCCATGCATTTTACCGAGTACTAGTTGTAAAACTGTATATTAAAACACACAAACGATTCATTTGTTTACATTGATAATAGTTTATTACTACCAAAATCGTATGAATATTTTTTTAAAGTAAAGTATGTACAAGGTATTATGAGTAATATGTCATGTAAGTAATATGTATATATGTCGTACAGTAATCGCGATGATATGTATCTTGGAAATTATAGGTATTTATGTACCTGTAGTATATAAGCTATATTCTATGTACCTATAAACATATTTGTATGTTTACAGGTATTTGTGTTAGTGTTAGCGTACCGTAATTGGTTGGTAACTTTTGTAATTTTAAATGCTGTAGAAAATTGTTGATGGTATACAGACAAAACGTTGTAAAATGTTTATATATATATATATTTATTTATCAAGATCATTATCATGTATATATATATTTTTTTTTATTTACTGTATTTGTAATGTAGATCACTGAATTAAGATATATTGTTCTCTATAATATTAATATAGTTAACCAGTACATAGTGAAAGAAAGACTTCTCAGTAAAGATATTTGATAAACTTTAAACATATTCGCAACATCGGAATATTAGTTTGCAGTAAAATCAGGACTTGCAGGAAAATCATCACTGCATTGAATATTCTGCTTACTGCAATCATTTGTACATGTCACTTTGTCGTTTCCAACTCTTCAAATTGCACTAGACTCACAAAAACTATGTTAAGTAGAACAATAAAAAGTACGTGGAAAATCTTTTAGAATTAGGGTTCTTTGTTCTCTGATATTTTACATTATTCTGAGCCTCCCAATTACTGAGAACCATCCATCAAAAATGGTTTAAATATCCGCTTCTGGTGATCCAATTACGTTGCTAAAACTTTGCAACATAAAAATCAACAAAATCGGATTACTAGAAGCATTAGCAGAAGATTAGTAGATTAGCAGAAGCGGGTATATTTAAACCACTTTTGACTCAACAATAGTCTACGAGAACATATTTGTTTCGGAAAATAAACATTCTGCTTAGTCGTATTATAATTATATGTTCTTTTAAAACAATGACTAAAAAAATATGTTTAACCTAAGTTGATTGAAATTAAAGCTTTTAATAGTAGATGAGGAAGGCAGGTATGAATAATTTGAAAAGTCTAGTGAAAAATGGGGTTTTAATGAAGAAATAAAAAGTAATACATTAAAACCTGAAGTATACCTGCAAGTCATATTATATTATTTCGTTATACATTACTATGAATAGAAAAAAAATCTGTTGAATTTACCTGACACAACATATTGTTGCGTAATTAGTTTCAGTTATGCCTATTACATCTTCAATAGTCTCGCGTTTACATATATGGCAAATAATAACAAAGAGTTTATAAAATTATGGATCCAAACAATGTTTGCTATGTAATATTTAGTTTATTTATATTTATAATCACATGCAATATGTTAGGTTGAGACTCCCTCAGTCTGGGATCACTCTTTGTGTGGGGCGGTTATACATTTCTTCGACACGTGTTTTTATTTTTATTTATTTATTTATGGACCACACACATTAGGAATAACATATTTGTAAATATATAATATTATGAAGGAAACTGTTCCGGTATTTGCATTACAAGTGTTTAAACTTTAATTGAAATAATTTAAAACGTATACAGCTGTATTATTCTCTTAAAATTAATTCAAGTAATGGGTTATTTTAAGTGTCATGCATCTAATAAAATTTTTTTTTATTTTAGCTTGACTTAAAGTAAAATTACTTACTGTGTTATAAGTAACTACATAGTGTAATTTTAGTAGTATTCTATTCTACTCCTTCCCCACCCCCAACATCAAAGTACACTGTCTACGAGAGTAGATCTATTTCTATACATACCTGTATTCATTTGAAATGTTCCTTTATTCATTATTTTCAATAGATTATTTTAACAAGGCCTTTAGTTGGTTGTTATCATTTAATGAGAAAAACAATACTCTACTTTAAAATGTATGTAAACGAATTCTATGGCATCCCTATTACAAAAACATATTAAAAAAAGTCATATTTGCACTATTCTAATTATTAATACGTGTTTTTAAAGCTAGGAGTTTTCTCAGTCAAAGAATTATCGTTCTTAACTAATTAGTTATGGAAAGTTAATGATATGTAGAGCCAACGTATTTTTAAAATTTTTTTCGGATTGTCTACTATAGCCCTTAAAACTTTCAGGTCAATGCAACTCTTATTGAGGAAATGACTATTTAATTTTAAGTTATTTTCAGCCATCTCCTAGCCAACTGTAGATTTGTTGTTGTTTTAAAACCTCGATTTCAGTAAATCAAATTAAAAAATATAAATCGTAGAATTTTTTTAAGCTAAAGTATAATGAATGGAAATAATATCAACAATAAGTATGGCAATATAATAGATATTTCAAGATAACTAGAATTTTTAAATTGAGTAATTTTATTCCTAAAACTACAACGTACACAAGCACGCCATTTACATATTTAATTCTTATTAAAAATGTAATAAACAAATTTATGTGCACAATTATTTTTTATGGATTTGCAAGATGATTTGAGAACATTTAGCTTGATATAAATTAACATGCAACGGTAAAACACAATAGGAGTTATTGATTACTAGCCTTTGGAAATGTAAGAATTAAAGATCAATAATTTTATAATTTATCATGAAATAACATGGTTTATCTTCCTTTGTGATTCTTGCCTCCTTCGAAGTCGTCAAGCTACCGAAAGTACACGCAACCATTTTCTGAATGAATAATATACCAAGGCACTTTCACTGAGTATCTCTGTAAATACCACTTGAAACAAACTAAAGAGTTATTGACCTTAATATAGTATGAATTAGTACGTTACTTTATTTATGGTAACTGTCATTTCAATTAAATACTTAGAATGAATTTACCCTTTTGATAAAATAAATCTCGAGGCATTGAAAGAAAAAACAGTATTTAATTTATGATGCTAAAAATTACGTATTTAAAACTTTAAGAGGAATATATATGTCATTTACATTTTTAATAACTATGATAGGTATTATTGAACAAATTAAGGTATTATTTTAATGAACTACTTTAAAATACTTTAAACCAATCTACATTGTTTATATCTTGGGCTCTATTTAAGTGTACGAGTAAACATTAAGAGTCACCTTCACCTTTGAGCCAGTAGTCTATTGTTGCGCAGTCGGCTTTTATGCAAATCATAGTATTTTATTCCCCCAACCGATTTTCTTTAAACTTGGCAAGTGCTTAGTTAAATTAGGTCCCTCATAGCGCAAAACTTTGAAAACTTAAAAAATATTACTCTCTGTGACGTTGCAATGTAAATAGATTTTCCTTAAAAATATTTTTCAGTTTTCAAAATTGTAAGGTATGAGGGGCCAAATATAACTATGAAATACTTTTAGTTTAAAGGATATTGGTTGAAACACAGCGTTCAAAACAGGGGAATATAATACCATGTTTTTCATTGAAATCCGTATGGTTAACATAAGGTCTCCTCAGGTATTTACCTGCTAAGGAGACTTTCTGAACACTGTCCCACTGAGTTATTGCTTATGGCTTATCACGGTCTGATTCAATGCCACTTATGGCATTGCTCTATGGGGTAGCTGCTCACAGAAAAACTTCAACCGTGTCTTCATTCTTCAGAAATAAGCCATACGGATCATAGCAAAACTCAAATTTAGAGAGTCATGCCGAGATGCCTTCAGGGAACTAGGATTGATAACATTGGCTGAGCTCTACATTCTACACACTGCACTCTTTTGCAAGTTCAAAAGTAACCTGATTCAGGGCAGTGATGTGCACGATTACAACACAAGGTCGAGAAATGTGTACAGGACAGCGCAGCACAGGTTGGCGACAATGGCACGCCTACCTTATTTGGCGGGTGTCTCCTTCTCAAATAAAGTTCCAGAAGGCATTCGAAATGAAAATTCGGAATCAAAATTCAAATCTAAATTAAGATGCTATTTAGCGTCGTCCGTGTTCTACTCGGTGGACGAGTTCATGAACCACAACTCAGGGCAGACATCGGCTTGAGTCCTTTTATTATTTTGCAACGGTACTCTCTGGCTGGTACTCTTTCAACATATATGTGTTTTACACTATGAGTGTTTATTTCTTAATGTATATTTAAGCTACTTTAAGTATTTTGCATTATTAATTCTATAATAATGTTAGTTACATGATTTTTTTAGTACATAAAAAAATCGTTGGTTATAGATTTTTTATTTTAAGACTTTTGGGTGTAAGGGGAATGAAATAAAGTAAGGTATGTTCAAAAGAACTATAATTACAATAATTATAATACTGCCCATCAATATAAACAACTTTTCTTACGTATCGTTTGAGATAATTTGTTACGGGTATTAAGTATTCAAAAATAAAATAATGCATTATTTACAATATACAATATAGTTTACTAATTAACACTAAGATGATAAAACATGATACATAAAACTGTACAAGTAAGTCAAAGTATACCTTAGTATTTATGTTTACGTACTTAATGCAATATCTATTAGCAAAAATAGAACTTTGTAACAATGCAACTAATAATACGAAAAGATACCATGGTATGGGAGCATAAAATTTTACAGAATCAAAGTTTAATTTATTTTCCTTACTTTTATGAAATTATTACACAAACATAAATTATTACACTAATAAATCATAAAAATATAAAAGATAAAATTCAGATTTATTAATTAAAATTAAAACATTAAGTAAGAGAGCCCTGTGTTGGACTGCTGTTGGAATGCTAGGTGTTATGATATATATTTCATATGTTGTATTTTAATTTATACTTAGAAATCGTCGCCAAATTGAGCAAACGGAAATGTACTTTAATAGTGTCACATGAAAATGTCGCAAAGCAGTCGAAACTGCTGTCCTAAACACAAACAGTAAGAGGAAAAAACGTTATTGTATAGAAAATTGCAAAACATTTATTTTAAAGCATAATAACTTTATATTTATTGTAATTAATATTATCAATAATCATAAAATTACTTGTAGAACCAATTATAATATAAATAATATTTGTAATCTATTTAATATATTTTTTCATTTATTAATAAAACATTCTTAACAAAGTTCACAACACTAATAGTTTCTTGAAGGAAAAGGATACTAAGAAATTAATTAAACTTTATAAAAAAATAAGGTTCAATATTATAGTCAGTCTATACTAAATTTTCCTACCAAATAAGCACAGCTTAAGCAAATGACATAATCATATTTTTCATCTTTTATTTCGTTGTTTGTTCAAAATAGATGTTGGTTGATTCTGTGGAGTTGTCAACACATTGCAATTCGAAAAAATGATTCGTAAAATCTTTTATATAATCATATAGGTCAAATTAAATTACGAATTTTATGTTGAAATTATAAATAATTATTGAAATACATCCTAGCTATAAATCGGATTAAATATTATTATTTTTATTACGAAATTTTATTACATTTTTTTTTTATTCATAATGGTCCATTTAATTAGTTACAGCTCAAACCATTGAGTGGAAATTTAGCTCCCTAATGTAACAAAGAAAACAATTTTAAAAGTTTTTTTCTATTATTTAGAAGCATCAGAGATATGAATTGCAATATTTCACATTAATTGTCACAATACTTTTTTATTAGAAATGTCTCATTTTAAAGAATTCTATGTAAAAACAAATATCAATAAAAATACAAAAATATTACAAAAAATGAAACAAATTACTTTCACAATGACAGTTGAACTAATATTATTGCCAGACCTTATTAACAAACCCATCCTTAACATTTATATTTACAGTCGAGAAAAATATTTTCAAGGCCCAACCTTAACCTTAAACCAGTATACTTTATCACATTGTCACCATAGTAACAACCACATGAACATACTATGTCCATTGTAGATACAAAGTCTGTCTAATAAATTTTCAGCATACAAGTAAGAGATATAGGATATTAAAAGACCGAGTGTCCGAACGTTGTAGCTAGCACCAATCTGTTAAAAACCGGTTTGAGCGGGATCATCTCTGCAGGGTAGTAGCACAGATCAACACCAGGAGCGCTGCAGACGACACAGTCAGCTGGCCTCCGCTATTCCTGCCACCATGCTGCATGGCTGCTGGCTTCTCGCCTACGGGCAGACACACAAGTGTCATTCGATACAGAAAGTTAAATAATGTAGAATGTATAAGCAGCAACGCTACGAAATTTTTGCGCCCTCGAAAAAATTGTTGCACAATCGAATAAAACCACACTAAAATGAAGATAGTTACATATTGCTATTGCAAGAGCTTCTTTTCGCGTATAAACTTTCGCAATGCGGTTTATTTGTTACAAACAATCTAAAAAATTATCGACGTCTGAATTTTTTTCTGGCCAGCTGTTTCCATTAGACCAATCAGCCTAGCCCGTTACCAGAAAAATTAATAAAGTTTTATCTATTTCGGGTGCTATATTGTAAGCCGGTGCGTGTAAGTAACATATTATATCTTGCAGCAATAAAGGATATTTGATTTGATTATTTGTGTCTGCTAGGATGTCCTTACTAATTAGGTTTTGTCTAAATTGACAAAAAATGTGAAAATACATAAATAGGTTCCAACCAAACCATCACCTGCAATTGGTTTGCGGTCACCTGCAAATGTGAAAATGTGAATTCGGGTTATTTCTTTCAACATGCCATGATTAAATAAAATTCCGATATTGTGCAAATAAATTTGATACTTCAGATATTTCATACGAAATAATCATCACATGGGATAAATACAGCAACAAATAAATCTGTAGTATTCGAAATTTTAATTAACTTTTATGGCCACTGTGAGTCGTGTAAGCCATTTAAAGATACCAATGTAAATTTTTCACGCAGTATTAATACTAAAATGTATGATTTAGTAGTAGAGTAAAAAATTTTATCATATTTTTATATCTTTTTCTGAAACTATCTGATTACTTAAACTACTGTACCATTTCTTTATCCTGAATTGAAAAGGGAACTAAGACGAACGTACATAACTGGTGATATAATAGTGAAATTATAAGTTGAAAATAACGAACGATTTCATTATTTTACTACCCTATATCAATATTGAAAACTTATCATTTATTAAATATGACTATTAATTATAAGTAAATTACAAATTTCATACAAAACATAAATTGTTTGTATGTTTTAGAATAATAATAAGTAGGTATAAGGCTACATCTCTAAAAAAATAGACTAAATGAAACATATATCACTATATCACTATTTTGAGATAGGGGGAAAGAGAGATGAGTGTAGGAGGGTGTACTGACCGTCTACGGTGCCGTTGAGCACGTGGACGTTGATGGTGGCGGCCTTGGCGTTGGACGGCACGCACGTGTAGTTGCCGCTGTCCGCCTTGTCGGCGGCGCTGATGGCCAGCACGCTGCTCTTGCGGTCGCTCCTGACGCTGACCCCGCGCTCCTTGTCGTAGTTGATCATGCGGTCGCCGTGGTACCAGAACACGTACACCGGCGCCTCCGTGCTGTGCCGCAGCGTGCACACCAGCCGCAGCTGACTGCCGCTCTTGATGTGCAGGTCCGGCGAGCCCACGATGTCCGCCACCGCCTCTGCACAATACACAGAGTGAGACAGAACACGTACACCGGCGCCTCCGTGCTGTGCCGCAGCGTGCACACCAGCCGCAGCTGACTGCCGCTCTTGATGTGCAGGTCCGGCGAGCCCACGATGTCCGCCACCGCCTCTGCAATATCGATCGGTAAATAATACACAGCAAAATGAGGCATATCACTCGTACAGAATGTCTAATTACTCAACAAAGTCAACTATATCCTTCATTAAAACTAAACCACCATAGTAATTTGTTTATTTTACTATTAAATTACTCAGACACACCAAAACTTTATTTTTTGGTGGAGCGTTTAATTTTTGAGTAGTTTTCTAATGTAGAATAAATTGAGTGATGACTAATTTTATAGACCCGTTGAATACTAACATTTTTTAAACCAAGTGCGTTGCAATAATGATCAATAGATAGTACACAGCGAAATGAGGTAGATCACCTGCACAGGAAGTCGAATTGCTCAACAAAGTCAACTATACCCTTCGTTACAACTATTAACCTAACCATGCCCTTAAAAGTAGCTAATATAAAATCCTAAACGACGTATTTTTAAATTATATGTTTATGATATTTTCTCCATAATGACTTAAAATATACAGATGACAAAAATTATACTAAAGTAATTTATTTTTCATGGTATTTATTGTATCATTGCATTTTCTAATGACTCACCTATAACTTTCAGTTCGACGAATATGCTGGTGGGAGGGTGGGTTGAAACTTGACACTCGTACATTCCAGCGTCAGTTTTCTGCACCTTTTGAATCTGGAGACCCCAGTTCTGAAACAAAACATAAAGACAGTTTTCAAAAGACCATAGTTACTTACTTACTGGAGTGGCCACTCGTACCCCAGTCGGTACTTGGCCTCATCAACACCCCCGTGGGGTCACTCCAGTGGGTCCGGTCAGCAGCATCCTCCTCACCTATCCCCATCTTCCTCATGTCTCTTCGGATCTGGTCCCACCACCTTGATTTGGGCCTTCCAGCTGGTCTTTTGCCTACGGGATTATTTCTCAACACACTGTTATATTTTCAAAAGACCATGACTTTTTTAATCTTTTTTCCTATTTAATACACTAAGATTAAGTTTGTATATAAAAAACTACTAGAAAGTGGAATTAGTAGTTTTAACAATGCATTAAAAATGCGCATCTATCACTTTATGAACGCTACACACTATATTGTCAGGGGCTATACTAAGTGAAACAACGTTTTAATTGAACCTAAAGGATGAAAGAGGTCTGGTATTTTAGATAATGAACCAAAATATTTATATTCAAAACATATCATAGCAAATTTTTCTTTACATAAAAACCAACACCGCTATTCGTTACGGAATGTTTTTTAAATTCCTCATTACTTAGCACTCAACCAAGAACGGAGTTGATGTACGTAACATAATAATACTTTAACTAGTCTAAAGGTTTATTTTAATTTTATATTTAAAGTCAACCAAATAAATTTTCTATAATTTTTAAACTTATTACTACTAATAGTATTTTTTTAGTAAATAAAAGTATAAGATATAAACACCATTTCTCTATAGTAAAAATTAAATAATTAATTACAAAATTTTTTTATATAAATGATTCATTTATAAGTGTCAACAGCTGATAAATAATCTTTTTGTTTATTTTATTTTTTATTTCGATTCTTTGTTAAGGGTTTTATAAATTTTTATCTACGGGCGTAGCTATAATCACTAATATGATGGAATATGATTATATGCTGACTAAGACTAATATGCTGGAAAGATATTACCAGAACATAATAAAGAGGTGCTTAATTGTTTCAAGACAGTTGCACAATGAGATCTACAAGAAAAAGGAGTCAAATTAAAACACAGCTTCTAGACCAAAGAGAGCTCGGCATTTGACGAAAGTAGTGTTATGATAGCAATTCGTACGTTGTTGATTTGCGATTTATGTCTTCATTTTTCATGTTTTTACTACTAAGTAAATGTGATTTAAAGATAGTAAGAATGACGATCAGGTCAATCGACATCTAGTGTAGCTACATTTTTTTATGATTGACCACCAATAACCTTTAAAATTTTGACATACTTATTGCTTTTATTCTTATTGAAAGTAAATTTAAGTTGGTCGTGAAGTATGCAAGTACAATATTGTTTTTAGTCTTCAAGCAATTCGTGAGATATTATACCTCTCACTCATGGCTTGAAGGCCTTCAAATTAGAAACGACAATTACACTATTATTTCATTATTGGTTTGTACCGACCTGGAGGTGCCTGGCATGCTCCACCATGAACCGGTCGTCGCTGCTGTAGGTGGCGAGGCCGACCGTGAGCAACTGGAAATCCTTCCGTCTGATCCATGACACCTGGAAAGGCAGCAGAGCCTTAACTAGGTTTATAAAATTAAAGTTTATCATTCCTTTTTATGGAATTTAATTTGTATTTTATTCAGTTATATTAGAAAGCATTTGGAATATTAAATTTATTTCAAATAAAAATAACTGAACATCGCAACGTAACTAATCCAAATACGAAAAAAATACCTCCACAATAAGCGAACATAACTACTTATTTCCATAAATTATTTTTAGTTTAATACTCATATGATATATTTTCAAGCACGAACTTGTAATATATTATACATAGTTCTGTTAAACGTGTCACACGAAATACTATTTTGATAATCTAAACTTCTTAAGAGTCATCTTCACCTATGGGCTAGTAGCCCATTGTTCCGCATTTGGCAATGTTTACCATATGGCTTTTATGCAAAACATTGTATTTTATTCCCCGGTTTCGGGCTCCGTTTTTAACCGAGTTTATTTATACTTGGTAATTGTGTAGTTGAATGGATTCCTTATACCTCAAAGTTTAGAAAATTTCAAAATATTACTCTCTGTGACGTCACAAAGAAACTCGATTCTCCTTACTTTTAAGATTTTTTCTGTACTTATACCATTCATTTTTACTGATATATCAGGTATGAGAGAGATAAATGTAACCTTAACCTACAATAAAACATCAATTTGCCAATAAATATCCAAAAAACACCGCCCGTAGCAGGAGAATATGGACGCATGTTTTCAGTGTTTTACAAGGGTGAAGATGACTCTTAACAACTAAATAAACATACTTTAACTATTTTTTTTTTGTTGAATTATATTTTTAATGATAGACAATGAACCAAATTAAGTTTTGTCTGCACATGCTTTTCTTGTAGTGAATTAAAAAATGCTTTAATACCTACATTTAAAAATCTTCCTTTCAACAAGTATCAACCAGCTCGTGTTGAATTTCATTGATAAAACTATTTTAACTTTTCTTATTTGAATCACAGTTATTTTTTAAGATCAAAAACTTCATATGACATTGAATGATTTCAAATAAAATAAAATGAATGTTTTTTTTAATTATTTATTAATTTCAAATGCTTATCGTGATGACACTGACCACGCCTGTGCCGAACTTGCGGACTGTGCAGGGGAGCGTGGCCGTGCTGGCCACCTGGGCGGTCACCACTGTAGAGTTCTCCGTGGCGAACACCGCCCCGCGCGCCGCGTTATCCTGTCCGCTGCTGCCGACGGCATTATCCGTCCTGTGTCGCTTCGTCTCCAGGCTGCGCTTGCTGCGGACGCCGCCGTCCCGGCTGTCATTTGACGGGCCTGCAAATTATGCAATGAATGATCGAAAGGGTTTATGCGACACTGTGAAACTGTAAACATTTAGATGCTAATTATTACAATATGTTTTATCGTTCACTTGTTATATGAAGTGAAATATTTTTCGTGTATGGTTGCTATTTTTTCTAAAAGTAAATTACAAATAAAAAAATCACTTAATTTCAAAAATACGAACCAATGAAAATAAAAATACCAATATATATATTTTGAAATGAATTCAGTCTATAATAGGCAAGCATGCTTCGTTTCCTCCTTTTTTCTCAGCTCGTGTATCGTAGGAGAAATTCACACATACCATTAGAAAGTATGATCCTATAGATGAGCAGAATCCCAATCTAAATCACATCGGACTTCAAGGCTACGCCCCAAAGGCTTTCAAAGTTTCAATGTTTAACTTATGGAAGAAGGAGAATTGATTGAATCATTAGACAGCTGTAGTAAAAACAACTACTAGAAAAACAGGAAGAACAGATGTTTCAGTTATAGAATTTAATTAAACTTCTTGAGTACAGATCAACTAAATTTTTTGTTGAATTTCAATCAGAAGGCGATTCTATTATTTATAAATACACTTTAAATTTAATTTTGATCATGAATAATTTCCTCGCTAATTAATCGCTATAAAGTATATAATACAGTAGGTAAATAGTTTATTTGAATATTAAATTTAACTAAAATGGTAATGTTCTCAATGAGTTTAAATTTAATTTAACCATGTCATTTCTCATATATTATACTGCATACACACCTGTTTACTTTTTATCAGACATATTTGTCCATCTTTAACAAAAGATTCATTCGTTATACAACTATCATTTTAAGTTATTACTGACGTAATTGTATTTATATCAACATAATCCTTGAATCAATAAACTGCTGGATGTTTTTTGAGGGCATTACCCTTCTTTATCGGAAAATTATTCATAGCTAGGCTCAAATTTTAGTGATTGTGAACACTTCACATATTAGTAAGCCAATAAGGTCCCCCTGGGACAATTTTATGTCAATGTGCGTCAATTACAAACGCCGTTGAGTTGGTTTGTAATTCGTGTAAAATGTTTCTGTTCGTGTATGATGTATCGTCATGTGTTGAGTGTTCGAAAACCACTGGAATGTGGGCTTGTTGGCTTGTTTATGTATAACTAGCTGTTTCCAGTCACGGCTTCGCCCGTGATTGAATTTATTTGATATGTAATTAAGCTCGTTTGCTCTGCTCACTCGCTGTCACGCTCATAACAAAAATTGCTGGAATACCTAAAATTGAAATTTGCCTTTTTATTTGCTTTTTAGCATTCAATAAAATAGATAAATATATTTTCAGATTTTTTTACAAACTATAGTATGCCCTCTGGGTCAGAGCTCTTCCGACAGATTTGCATCAAACTTCACACAACCATCCTTTAATAATGCTCAATAATACCTGAAAGATGAATTACAATTTGTGGAGCGGTTTTGGAGTCTATGGGCAACATACATACATATATACATACCCTACTTCCTCTTTTATAGATATAGATATGCTGCTAGGATGAAGGGTAATGCCCATAATATATGTACGGGAAACTAACGATTCAAGGATTATTCTCATACATAAATGCAATTACTTAAGTAACAGATTTAACCAATTTCATAAAAAATATAAATTCTCTTATAATAATATAAAAAAATCCTGTTTACTTTTACAACTAATCCTACTAAACCCCTTTTTTATTTAGTTTTTTATTTTTTTCATTTTTTTATTTAATGACTGCAAAGATTGAGATAAAGTTAAAGCAATTATCAAAAACCAGAAATAACTCATTCGCAGGTGTTACTGCTCAGAAATTGTCAAGTCTCAAATTGGAATGCTTCGTTTAGCATTTTAATATTCCTGGACTGTGTATACTCACACACTATAGGGTAAGTGCACCAGTGAATGACCGTTTAAGGTTGAGTTTCCACTTAAATCTTACATGGTAAAACAGGCTTATACGCTACAGTGTAGGGAATAGTTTAAATGTCTTGCCCGTATTCTTCTGTAGTTCCTAATGGTAAAACTTAATGCATTATGTTAAAACAGAGTATTGAAAAATAAAATTTATCATTGATAAATCATTGCACCAGTGAATGACCGCCTATCCACCAGTTAATGACCGGTGTTTCCCCAGTGAATGACCGGTCATTCATTGGTATCAGAATACCAACTATTTAGCATGAATGTACCAGTGAATGACCGTTAAAAATAGGTCAATTGAGACAAAAGCCACCACACAAAAAATATACACACAATAATTGCGAGAATATTGTATTTCTTGCAAATAAAACAAAAATATTGTATAGGCTCTAAAAAATTTAACATTGAAAATATTTTAAAGTACCATTATTTTGAAACTGAAAGTTATACAAAAATGAAATTTAAACCAAATGTTAATCTTACCTACAAAATTTTATTATTTATTTATCTATAATCGTTTTTGAGACAATGAGATTTATATAAAATAAAATGCATACAGACCAACGGACAAAAAATACATGTTACATCGTATTTTAAAATTGTATTAACACCACCCTCCCTCATCGCCACCAAATAAGCTGTTAAGATTCTCACAGAGTCGAAGCTGGAACCCTGTATACTAACAACACTAACCATTTCCAGATCGTTAAAATAGAGATTCTAGTAAATGAACACTGCTCTTGTAGTAAATTTCCGTAAACATTAAGCCCCGGTCAAATTTTGGTTTATTGTACCCACATGATTTCTGATGTTTTTTTAGTGCTTCCTGGCACTTAATCTGCCAGAAAACATTGTTTCAAAAACGTTTAAAGAAAATTGATCAAAATCCAGTGAATGACCGAAACGGTCATTCACTGGTTATACCAATAGTTGTGATCCAGTAAATGACCGACTGTATAATTAAATTGTTGGTTATGATTTCGTTATTAAAATGAGTACAGAACTGCACCTTAACATGTTTACTGTTAATTACATTTATTATATTGAAGTTTCAATCAATAATCAAAGAACAATGAAGAATACAGCTAACCTTGTTTGTACGATACGCTATAGTGGGGAAGCTCTAAGATGAACTGGGTAGAACACTTAATTTTGTTTGTGTTACAAACAGATGTTTGACACTTTCTTTTTGAACCAGTGACAGGGAGGATCCAAATCAGAATCCTAAGTTACTTTTAAGACCGCGTATGATAGACTAGGCAAAAGGTAAAGCTTAATATACTGTTTTTTATACGAAACGGTCATTCACTGGGGGGTGGTCATTCACTGGTGCACTCACCCTACCTCAATCTAAGATAAGTAAAACTAACTAAAACTTCCGTGCCTCAGTCAATACGGGTTGGATGTCACACATGCACAGCTGTTTATTTGTTATGCCAACTGTTGCATATTCCAAACTTCATGTGAACTACACTGCAGCATTATTCGATCGCATGACTGGAGAGAAGACAACTACAGTATTGGCATGGAACCACCGGCGGCATGGAATTGACAGGCGGCACTCTCATGTTTATTTAATTATTGTCTCTGTCATTCAGCCTACTTCTTCGGCTTGATTAACCTAATATTTTATTATGGGAGAAACAAAACCTATGTAACAATTATTTACATATGTCATTCAGGGTTAATCAAACGAATGGTGAAAAACGAAGGTTAAATTATATGTATACGAGGATTAATAAAATCACGAAACTGGGAAAAAAATGTCTTGGATGAAAAACACGTCTAAATTAAAAATAGAAACTAAATATGTGATACAAATGCTTGACATGAGTACAGTTCGTTACTTATCCGGGAGTATTACTACACAAATTTTATACTACGCAAAGTTTCCTGAATCATGGATTGATCTGTTTCATCTATCCTGTCTTACGTATAGCATTTTTGAGGATCGAAAGTTTTATCTAACACACCCTAAGAAGAAAAAATCTCGTATGGTAATGTTAGATGAATCAACGCCCACCAGGGCTGTACTGCACTGGGCGACAAAAAAATCACACCGTACAGACCAGAGCAACCTAACTGACGTTCTAGCAGAAACATTTAAGAAACCATGAAACAAAAATATTTGGTGTGCATAAGTGCCATCTAAAATAAAAAATAACTATCTGAAAAACTATTTTACAAAGTGGGGAGAGCAGTAACTGACAATACTTCCAAATAAATCGTCTTCTCTGGTTTTTGTTGTAGCTTTTTTTATTATCAAATAAGTTTCAGTCAAGCAATAAACTGCGATAAAAATAAACTTTAAAATCTCATCTTTCCATGATTAAAAACATTTGTATTTTTTATTCACGGGTTCAAAAGCAATACCTGTTCACATTAGCAAAGGTTTTTAACATTTATGTATAATTAATTATATGTTGGTTGGATGTCATACAGGTACATCACTTTATTTATTTTTTTATTTTTTTCCAACTGTTTCATGTTTCGGACTGATTTCAGAATGCGATTTCAGTTGAATATACCGAATATACATTAAATGAATGAATGAACGAAAAAAGTGCTTTATTTACAAGTTTACACAAGACATTTACACAAAAATAAAACAAACACTTGTAGAACAATGGTTATCATTGTAACCGTCTGTTCGGTTGGCACTATATATGGCAGTGACTATGACAAAAGTATTAAAAGAAAAACACTTTAATATACCCTACGGTAAATTCAACAAAAATTATTTTTCATGGGGAAAGCATTCTTTTAAAAATTAAATTCTTTAATAATTTCCCATCTATATTGCCAAGCTCTTTTAAGGTAATCTGATAGGACACGCCAATTCTTCCCATTTAAATACTGAGTATATTCAAATTCATTTAAAGTATTCTTTCCAAAACAGAATGTTCTTATGTGTGCTAGAATAGGGCAAATTGCGATAAAATGATAGGCCGTTTCGTGAACATTCAAATTACAAAGAGAGCAATTATAATTTTTGACAATCCACGGTTTGTAATTTAAATCTATTAGTTCCGCCCTAGCTTTTATTGCCCACGATATTACATCAACATTGTTGGAAGATAAGGGACTCTTATCACCCAGTTCGAAGCCAAGGTCGAGCGTTAGCAATTGCTGGTGGTAGATAGAGGTACGCGCACGGCCGACGCACTCCCCCCTCCACCTCCCCCGCACCGCCTCCGCCACCGACCTCAGCTCCGTGCCAAGTGTTACTGTATCTTCAGATTCAAAATTTATATTAATGTTGTATCTTTGACCTAATTGTTTTAGCTCTCTGTACCAAAAAACACGTTTTGTGATAATTTGATTGGCTAATACTCTGGGGAGTCTGTTGGGAGGCAAAGATAAAATTTTAAAAATATAACTTATATGCATATTTAAAGTATAGAAGTATAACTTATCAAAACACGTTTCAGTATACAATACGTAGTTAGGGGTGTTGAATGGCAATCTAAATAATTTTTTTATAAACAGTTTTTGGACTGACTCTATTTTTTCAGTTTCTAAAAAGCCCCATATCTGCGCTCCATAACAAATAATAGCCCGCACAACTGTCTCAAAACAAACTATCTTTGAGCTTAACGGCACTTTAGAATTACGTATCAAATCATTCCATAATGTATTTATGGCAAATTTACCCATTCTGCTTTTCTCCTTAAAATGCGTTTCCCATGAACCAGAACTGGAAAAAATAACACCTAAATACTTATACTGATTAACTACTTCTATTTGGCCCCCCTTGTACCAAAATTTATCACTTGTTTTTAGCTTTCCCCCATTTCTAAATACCATAATTTTTGATTTATTTAAATTTACAGTCAGATTCCAAATATCACAGTACGATTCTAAGTTTTTAATCATATGCTGAAGCCCAGTGCTTGTCGGGGAGAGAAGGATGATGTCGTCTGCGTAAAGAAGTATGTTTACTTTATTTCCTCCAAAATTGCACCCTCCCCCCAACACTTCTGGCAGATCATTTATGAACAAACTAAATAAAGTCGGTGAAAAAATACAACCTTGTCTTAAGCCTGTATTAGTTTCAAAGCTTTCTGTAATGCCATCTCCACACCATACGCTTGTACTTGTACCACTATAGTAACTTTTTAGATTGTTAAGCAAACGAGTGGGAATACCTAGGTTAGAAAGTTTGAAAAACATAGCCTTTCGGTCAATCGTGTCGAAAGCAGAACTGAAATCGACAAAAAATGAGTACAATTTTCCTCTTGATTGCGCCAATCTTAGATTAATCATGCATGATAGATTAAAAATATTGTCTATGGTTGAATATTTTTTCCGGAACCCTGCTTGAAACTCCGTTAGTATTTCATTTTCTTCTACAAAAGTCTGTAATCTTTTATTGATTAGACTAGTGAATATTTTAGCTATGCAGTTAATAAATGATAAACCTCTATAATTATCAACTACGTCAATGTCACCTTTTTTGTGCAATGGAAAAATTATGGATTCTTTAAAAGAATTTGGAACGGTTTCGTTTGCGTAAATTTTATTATAGACTGCTAATAAAACATTTAAAAAGTCATCAGGCGCATTTTTAAAAAACTCATATGGTATCCTATCTGGTCCCGGGGCTTTGTCGGACTTGACCGTTATCAAAACATTCCTTAGCTCAGCCAGCGTGAAATTGTTATCTAATCGTTCGTTTAGCACTAGAGGCTCCGCATAGCTGATCTCACCTGCCAGAAGCGGGGGGTTTAGTAGATTCTGAAAATGCCGGACCCATTTTTCTGGTGTTATATTTCCCACTATATTGTTAGGTTTTTTCTTAAATACATTAATTGTCTGCCAAAACGGTTTGCTGTCAGATATGTGGTTTAAATTTAATATTAATTTGTCATAATAAGATCTTTGTTTAATTCTACATAGTTTTTTATAAATTTTAGATTGTTCTAAATACTTATTTTTGACGTCGTTAGAATTAGTTCTTCTGTATAACTTTAACAGCTTAAACAATTTATTTCGTTCGGCCAAACATTCAAAATCAAACCAAGGCTGCTTATTTTTTAATTTATTTTTGGTGCTTAATTTTTGTTTATACTTTGTCGATTGCAGAATACATTTAGTGAGTTGACTTATATTTTCCTGGTTATCTTGAGACATTTTAATGTGAGACTGATTGATCGAGATTCGTTCTTTGTAGTGAAACATATCGTCATTTAACCATTTTAGCTTTGGAAGTAATGGCAGTATATTCCCTACTCCTTTCTCTCCTTCCCCTGCACTGCGACTTGCAACATTTAATACTAATTCAAGTGGCAAATGATCTGAGCCTGGGAACTGCAGTACTTTAAAATCAACACATAAATGTAAACAATTCACTGAGACAACTGCATAATCGATTACTGAAGTTCCCATTGGCCCTATAAATGTATACTCCCCTTCCTTATCATTTAGAGACCTCCCATTTAAGACAAAAAGCCCATTATTATCAAATAACTCCAATAGCTTACGACCTTTTCTGTTGATTGTCTTGTCTTTCGACTTTCTAGCATCATAAAAACATTTATTTGTATTTTCCACTTCCCCATTTGAAAAACCCTGATCCTCACCTATTCTTCCATTCATATCCCCCAATATAATTAAATTTATAATCTCATTTGTATTCAAAAATGCCTCCAAATTGTTGTAATCACTATCCCAACAGCTAAAGTTTAAATATATAGGCAAAAAATAAATAGGCCTACTCTCGTGATCCTTAAAGCAAGCTTTTACAAAAATGAGATTTTGTTCATCCATAACAGTTTAATGAAAGGTGAGCGAATATTTAAGGCAATTATTTCCCCACCACTATACCTCCCCAAATTTCCCGTCCTGACTGCAAGCTTAACATATAATTTGAAATTTTTTAATTTACTTTTTACATAATCAATATCTACCTGAGAAATAAATGTTTCTAATAAAAAAACTAAATCGTACTTATCTAATAAATTAACAAAAAACATATCTCTGACCTTGATTTTTAATCCACACGTATTATATACTAAAGCTCTAAATGATTGTCCGTTATTCCGTTGATCTTCATCCGCTCTCTGTTGTCCGTCTTGGAGAAGAATGGCGTGACCCCCTCAAGCCGTCGCCTGGAGTGTCAAGGGCTGCGGCATGCCAGCCTGGTGTGTCGCTTTGAATGGTACCTCCTGGTATGAAGAGTGTGTTGTCTTCTGGCTGTCTGACGTGGCTGTCGGTGGCGTCTCCGTAGGTGTGGTGGTACTTGAGGTGTGGGATACTGCTTTAGAATAAGTCTGCTCCTGCGAAGATACCTGTGTTGGCTGCTCGTTCCGCCCGGAACTCCTTTGTGAAAGGCCAGTGAGAAAGTCCGTAAAATCATGTCTGAATAAAGCCTTCAACTTCTGTGCTCCGTCAACTGCTCCTGCTCTGAGTTTTCCTTCTTCCCAAGTAAACCTATTCCCCTTCACATACAGATGGTCATGAACCAATGGCATTTTTAATCCGCCGGCCACACGATCGATTTCTGCGCGGACTGCTACTAGGCGTGAACGCTTGAGCCTCACTTCCTGTGGAAAGTCACGGTGGACAACATAGCCCGTTCCCCTAAGTTTACTGGTTTGGTTGAGTATATATTCAATGTCTACATCATCAGGAATATGAGCAATTATTGACTTTCCATCTTGACCAATAGGATGAGCTCTGTTAACCCAGACACGATCGGTACACCCTAACACATCTCGACAAAAGTTTCTTACAACCTCCCTGAAATCTGGTTTTTCCCATTCCACTGAATACCTTTGAAAATTAAATTATTTCTTCGGGACCTCCCTTCCAGATCAATTAGCTTATCATAAGTAATTTTTCCCTGTCGCTGCAAATCACGGATTTCCTTTTTAAGGGCTTCGTTTTCTAAAGCTAACTCCTGCACTTTGTTATTTATTATTGAAATATCGTCCTTTGTTGCTAGATTTGACAGTTTTTCGTCTAATTTATTTTCTAAGAGATTGCTCAAACCAGCCATTAGCTGTGCTAGGGTCATATCGCCTACCTTTTCCTCTCCCATGTTTAGGTTATTTACGATGTCCGGGCTTCCAGGGGAGATTTCTGCTCGTGTACGTTTGTTCCTATTGTCCCTCGATGCGATGGTGTGAAGAAATTAACAATTTTAGTGTTAGGCATCAAAACACAATTCACTGTCCACTCACTCAAACACTTGCGTTTAGTCAGTCACTATATGCGCCACGAAATACATGAAATAATTTATTAAATATTTATTAAATAATTTAATAATTTAGTAAATTTTTCACTACTTAGACCCGTTTGCCGAATATACATTAAATATGGTTTAATTTTATTGTGAAAATATAAACTGAGTAAATTTGTAGTTTAAAACTTTATGATGATAAAATATGATTAAAATATTATGGAAAACATCAGTGTTTGCCATCGAACACTATTAGAATATTCAATGACACATACGGACGGGACGCCGCGCCGAAACCGCAGTTGGGATTATTTATGAGTCATCCCAGTGACTCATAATGGATTTATCGTTGGAGTAAAAGGGATCGAGCACAAACGGTGCTTGAAACTATATTTTCCTTGCAATATATACATAGATGGGTGTTACACCATAACCCATTTTATATGACTTGAATTTAAATTAATTATACAGTGGTAACGAGAAAAAAAACTATTTTATGTTCTTTTTGTTAAATCGATAAACCAAAGAAATGTTAGAATCTGCTTTACCTACTATAAGGTAAACAATAATGTATCATTGGACCAAAACAAAAGGAAACTACAAGAATACGTGTCAATTCTTTATTAAAATATTATTATTTTAATTCGTAATTAAATATTAGGCTCCTAAAGATTTAAATGTATTTAAATTACTAACTACTCCTTCGAGAAATGCATAATGAATGTATGAGTATCTTGTAAATATAACAATAGTAAAAATAGTTGTATTATTTTACAAAATAACAAATATCAGGATAAATGACGGACAGTGTTAAATCATAACAAAAACAAAACGAATAAAAGTAGAATTTATGAGACAAAGAACCTTCACTACCGCCATTAATTGTCGCCTTTGTTGGAGAGAACGGGTTGAAACGTAGTGTTCTCGTGGAGAAATAATCTCTCAAAAGTATAGCCTAAAACGTGGAATGAAGGCTGAGATTTAACCTTCCTTGAATAGAACTTCCTTTGTATAAAGTAAACGTTATACAAAAGATGGGATTTAAAATTAAATGTTTTATTTAACTCCTTCTAGGAATGAAAATGAAAATGAACATCAGTATAAGTGATAAACATTATCTATATATTAATAGGCAAGCATGTTTCGTTTCCTCCTTTTTTCTCAGCTTGTGTGCATCGTAGGCAAAATCCGAGCATACCGTTAGAAAGGTATTGTGCTGTAGATGGGCAGAATCACATTTTAATTCACAATGGCCCAAGGGGCTACGCCCTACAGGCTTTCAAAGTTTCAATTTTAATATTATGGGAGAAGGATAATTGATTGACTCATAAGACAGCTGTTGTAATAACAAATAAATGCTACCAAATAAGGAAGAACAGATGTTTTATTTATAAAATATTTAACAATTAATTGGCTCAAGATCAACTGAACTTTTGGTCGAATTTCGACCAGTGGGTGATTCTCTAGTTAACTATAATGTATAAATAAATAAAATAAAAACAGTAAATGAAGCGCAACATCAATTCAAAACTAAACATCTCTATAACAAATATGACAATATACCGGGTGTCCACAAAGTCTTGCCCTGATTTCATAGCTTTGCTATATGGACACGATTATAGCCACATGTATCATTCATATCTTGTTTTCAAAGGGATTTAATATAGTTTTCTCTCATTAATTTTTAACGCCTAAGCTCAGCTAATTCAATTTACTTACAATGCACTACAAAAACAAATCGTGACGACCAGAATAAATTGCCACCACTCTTGACCTCTCTCGATTTACTTTACATGGGTGTATCAAACATTTTCTTTTGTTCTTCCCCAGTTTCCAGTTTAGAAAAAAATCTTCCAGAAGATTTTGAGTGGCAGAAGTGTATTGATTGTATGCGTAGTTGTAAAAACTTAAGAAGTCAATTGTTCAAACTTAATATAAAAATGACATCTTACCACCAATCGTTTTCATACTATTCATTTTCTTTATGAGGGCAAGACTTTATGAACACCCAGTATATTTTCAAAAGTACTAAAATGTACGAGAATGATATGTATGTTATTATTTGTGACGAGTATGTAACTGCCAAAACTACCACAACAACTATCCCCACCTCAGCCAACCAGTGATGTACAACACAACACAGACAATCCAAAAACCTGTTAGCTCAAATCTCAGGCACACCAACTGGTTAAAACATTTATTTCGGAATCTAAATCTAAAAGACGAAAATTTTCATGATCAGGATCGGTGTAATCATCATCAATCCCAAAGAGAGAATAAAAAAGATCACGGAAGATCAAGAAAGATTCTCTCTTTGGGCCTGATGATGATCGGTGTGTCCGGTCGAAATCGATTGCCATTATCCATCTTTTGATATATTTACCGTCTGTATGCTTTGCAGTATAAGTGTAAATGTATTTTTGGGTGTTGTAGACGTTTGTTCATCATTTCTAAATATTTCAAATATAAAGCAAGTGTGATAAAAAAAATTGTAAAAGCAATAAGACTACAAGTTAGTAATGTATGCTCTTTAGTGATATTAAGTGTACCTCTATCGGCCAAAGACGTGATGACTATAAGATGCACAAGTATAGCGACTCCCAGAAACGACAGGGTCCTGGAGACCGGACAGTGTGGCATGCTAGAGTCGTCCGAATGTCTGTCCGGCACCACCGAGACACTGCCTAGATACATGGCATCACAGGCTCCACCTTGAGGCAGCTGCAACACAACACACCATCACTGCTGTAGTATAGTTACTAACAGAACAAGAGAACGGGCAGTGTGGCATGCTAGAGTCGTCCGAATGTCTGTCCGGCACCACCGAGACACTGCCTAGATACATGGCATCACAGGCTCCACCTTGAGGCAGCTGCAACACAACACACCATCACTGCTGTAGTATAGTTACTAACAGAACAAGAGAACGGGCAGTGTGGCATGCTAGAGTCGTCCGAATGTCTGTCCGCCACCACCGACACACTGCCTGGATACATGGCATCACAGGCTCCACATTGAGTCAGCTGCACCACAACACACCATCACTGCTGTAGTATAGTTACTAACAGAACAAGAGAACGGGCAGTGTGGCATGCTAGAGTCGTCCGAATGTCTGTCCGGCACCGCCGAGACACTGCCTAGATACATGGCATCACAGGCTCCACCTTGAGGCAGCTGCAACACAACACACCATCACTGCTGTAGTATGGTTACTAACAGAACAAGAGAACGGGCAGTGTGGCATGCTAGAGTCGTCCGAATGTCTGTCCGGCACCGCCGAGACACTGCCTAGATACATGGCATCACAGGCTCCACATTGAGTCAGCTGCACCACAACACACCATCACTGCTGTAGTATAGTTACTAACAGAACAAGAGAACGGGCAGTGTGGCATGCTAGAGTCGTCCGAATGTCTGTCCGGCACCGCCGAGACACTGCCTAGATACATGGCATCACAGGCTCCACCTTGAGGCAGCTGCAACACAACACACCATCACTGCTGTAGTATAGTTACTAACAGAACAAGAGAACGGGCAGTGTGGCATGCTAGAGTCGTCCGAATGTCTGTCCGGCACCACCAAGACACTGCCTAGATACATGGCATCACAGGCTCCACCTTGAGGCAGCTGCAACACAACACACCATCACTGCTGTAGTATAGTTACTAACAGAACAAGAGAACGGGCAGTGTGGCATGCTAGAGTCGTCCGAATGTCTGTCCGGCACCACCAAGACACTGCCTAGATACATGGCATCACAGGCTCCACATTGAGTCAGCTGCAACACAACACACCATCACTGCTGTAGTATAGTTACTAACAGAACAAGAGAACGGGCAGTGTGGCATGCTAGAGTCGTCCGAATGTCTGTCCGGCACCACCAAGACACTGCCTAGATACATGGCATCACAGGCTCCACCTTGAGGCAGCTGCAACACAACACACCATCACTGCTGTAGTATAGTTACTAACAGAACAAGAGAACGGGCAGTGTGGCATGCTAGAGTCGTCCGAATGTCTGTCCGGCACCGCCGAGACACTGCCTAGATACATGGCATCACAGGCTCCACCTTGAGGCAGCTGCAACACAACACACCATCACTGCTGTAGTATAGTTACTAACAGAACAAGAGAACGGGCAGTGTGGCATGCTAGAGTCGTCCGAATGTCTGTCCGGCACCGCCGAGACACTGCCTAGATACATGGCATCACAGGCTCCACATTGAGTCAGCTGCACCACAACACACCATCACTGCTGTAGTATAGTTACTAACAGAACAAGAGAACGGGCAGTGTGGCATGCTAGAGTCGTCCGAATGTCTGTCCGGCACCGCCGAGACACTGCCTAGATACATGGCATCACAGGCTCCACCTTGAGGCAGCTGCAACACAACACACCATCACTGCTGTAGTATAGTTACTAACAGAACAAGAGAACGGGCAGTGTGGCATGCTAGAGTCGTCCGAATGTCTGTCCGGCACCACCAAGACACTGCCTAGATACATGGCATCACAGGCTCCACCTTGAGGCAGCTGCAACACAACACACCATCACTGCTGTAGTATAGTTACTAACAGAACAAGAGAACGGGCAGTGTGGCATGCTAGAGTCGTCCGAATGTCTGTCCGGCACCACCAAGACACTGCCTAGATACATGGCATCACAGGCTCCACATTGAGTCAGCTGCAACACAACACACCATCACTGCTGTAGTATAGTTACTAACAGAACAAGAGAACGGGCAGTGTGGCATGCTAGAGTCGTCCGAATGTCTGTCCGGCACCACCAAGACACTGCCTAGATACATGGCATCACAGGCTCCACCTTGAGGCAGCTGCAACACAACACACCATCACTGCTGTAGTATAGTTACTAACAGAACAAGAGAACGGGCAGTGTGGCATGCTAGAGTCGTCCGAATGTCTGTCCGGCACCACCAAGACACTGCCTAGATACATGGCATCACAGGCTCCACCTTGAGGCAGCTGCAACACAACACACCATCACTGCTGTAGTATAGATACTAATAGGAACGAGGTATATACGCCGAAAAATACTACCTTTAAATTAAAACCATTACTTTAACATTTTGAATATAAAATATATGTAACATAGAATTTTTTTTATAAACGATAAATGCCTAACATTCCACCATGTAAGGTTTCAATTGGATATATTTAACAAAAGAAAGACAATGAATAATTATTGTTAAACGCATTTAAAGAGACAGACGAAAAAGCAAGCTTAATAGGATCATAGGGCCCATCATATTTTGTTTGTTGCAATCAGGATGAATAGATTTCTGACACCGCGTTTCCAAAATAAACTATATTATTAAATAATAAATTAACAATGAAATGAAAATATATTAGCACAGTGTATGATAAAGCACTTAGCTGATTTAAATACTGTTATTATTTACAATATTCACAGTTTACAGAGCAATGATTATAGTTAGAAGACAGAGTTTTTCATATGAATAACAAATATGTGCTTTAAGGCGTTGTATACAAATTACATAATTCATTTTAGTAAACTCAGTAAAATGTCAAACGCCTTTCTGAATGTCAAATAAAGGAGGCCGAATGCCACAAAGCCACAGGAAGGGATTTTCATTGTAGGGGTCTATTGATTTTGCCTCTCTTTATCTTAGCCACTCTAGAGGTCGTTTTACTGGCTAAACTGACATTTGGCCCTTATTTCACCATTAATAATTTATCAATACAACTTAGACTTCCAAACTCGGAATTAAAATATTTTTTTTCAAAACAATTAATAAAACTATTTATAATTGCCCCATATAATTTAATTAGTAAGAAACTGTGAAGCATAAAGTGTGTTATTTCAATAATCATTCCTACAAAATAAATAAAATATGACAGCGATATATTAGAGAGAGCTTTTGTACTTCGTACTCCTCTCTTCCAGTTTCCACCCTAGGGAAGTTGAAACCAGCGCTTCCGTCAAACAAAACATGAATTTCTCGGTTGAGATAGTTTCCACTTTACATTCTTATGTTTTAGATTCAACGTTTTAAAACAAAAATTCTCTTTTCTTGCAATTTATTGAACGATAATTTTGGGGCAGATACAGATATGATGTAAAGGGTATTACAAAATGGTGATTTATAAGTATACACAGTATTTGATTTTTGTTTTAATACTAGTATGAATATAAAAGTGCGTAACAATTTAGAGGAAAATGAAATTATTTTTACCTAATTTTTGTCCATAAAAGAGTAGATTATAAATTAACAGCAAACCCAATTAAATGCCAATTATGTCAGATGTATGGTGTACAGGACGTGGTGCAGGGCCTACTGCTCCTTGGAGGCTTCAGAATCTTTGACAGTTTGTTATTAGATTTGATAAGTTATAGAGACAGGTGCGTTCTTAAAAATCTAATTGGCAACTTTTTTAAGCTGTTTGACTATATTCTACTATATTGGTAAAAAATATCATGAATTTTAAAATATTTCTTTCGTTTCCACTGAACATTTCAGAATATATTACAGAATTATTTCAAAAACTAAAAGTATTTTTATGCGTTTTTAAAATACAATAAACTTGGTTATAAACGATTTATAATTCAGTAATTTAAGCCATTTAGCACTAGAGATTCAATATTGTTATTATTCAAATAAAATAAAAAATTATGAACATTGTTAAAGAAATCTTGACAGAGCTTTAACAAAAAAAAAAAAAAGTTGTAATTTAAATTAGATTTCACAAAGAAAATTGTTTCAATGTGTGACAAAGCACAATAGTATTGTTAAAACCGACGTTAAAAGTCTATTAATTTCTTGTAAATTTATAATTATATTTTATAACAACATTCTTAATGTAACATCTCAGTACAATTAAACTTTGTAATGAAAACCTTCTTAGTTGATATTTGAACAATAAAAAAAAGAAAAAACATGGAAATTATCGGTTATTTGTGTGAAGGTAGGTTTTTGTAAAACATTCTTTTACAAAAACAGTGAACACTTGTCTTGTGTTGGTAACTCAAGGGAGGATATTGCAGTTTCCACCAATGTTAAACTAAAATGCAGCTCCCATTCTTTTGTTTCCCCGAAACCCTTACTGTAGCGTTGAATCGTGTAAAGGTATCAAGGTAAACTACAATGAAAGCACTTTACACCTAAACACTTTATACGTTGCATTACCTTCACTTATTTCTCTTTCATGCAAATACCTTATTACAATATACTTTTATGCCTAAAGGTAGACAAGTTTCAAAGAGTATTTGCTGCATTGTTGCAGTTAAAACATCTTCATTTGGCATAAAAACGTTATAATTGTTTTTGCCATCGTTACCACGTATTTTGTTACAATAACCTACAGAAACAATAAGACACTGTCTTTCTGATATCTCGTTAGTCAATTTACTGTAATTGATAATTTATCATGCATGGATGTTTGTACCCTAGACTATGTATATCAGACAAAACAAGAACAAGCCAACTATATCTCAAGGAAATACATGTGGTGTACAATATTTTTACATAACCAGCAAACCACTTTTAAAGTGTTAAAAATACCATGTCAACACCACACAAACACTGGCCAACCACCTCATGAACGTATTTAACTACAGAATCTATCAGGTAAATAATAATTTTTAACTTATTATATTTATAATACCTTCATTAATACTAACTTCAACTTTAAATTAAAATAAAAATAGTAATTGCTTGATTAATAAATTTTTATTGTTAATGAACGTATTTACCCTTTATTGATTTGACTTACTACATTAAAAAGCTAAAGCAATTGCCAGACAAAACTAAGAACTTAAACAAAAAAATTGTTAGACTTTTTTTATTATATTTGTTTGTAACTTTTAAAATTTACTTCAATATCCTAAACATATTGTAATAAAAAAGAGTAATAGCGTAAACTTAATTATCTATTACAATTAATATATGTAATACTACGACATAAAATAATTTTAAAATAATTAACAAATACATCCGAAAAACACCGTAACGTTGTATTACATAACATAGAAAAAACACATTTACTACAAGTATTCAAAAACAAAACTCATTTAAAAGAAATTTAATTTACTTAAAGACTAATTGATTTTGACTAAAGTTCAAAACTGCGTCATGTCTTATTTATTTATATATTTTTTAATTATTTTATAACCAATTCCGCACTAGGTGAAACAATAAAAATTATTATTTTTTAAAGTAAACAATTCATTCTTTACTAGAGAGGGAGAAAGCTCTTTCTCTTTGGCTTTACGCCTTTTATCCGGTTTAATGACACAAAATAAAATTCATTCTTTTATCTTTCCAGGTCATTTGTTTTGCGGTGTTCGTTGATTTTTTTTAATGCCAATAAAATAAATATAATATTTACATCCTACTAAAGATGTAATTTATTTTAGATGTAATAATTGCTCATTATTGTCAAAATAAAATTTCTCATTAAAAGATCTTTATAATTGTTTCAGCAATTAGTCTTAATGAAATGTTTAATACATCTAAACAACATAAGAATTTATCTTGTAAATAAATATTTATTAGTATGGGGGATTAAGGTACTAAATGTAATTTTTAGAGATTAAAAGTAAATTTTCACTTACAATACTACATCATTATTTTATGAATTTAATATGAAATAAACGACGGTTTTGAAATAAACTACCTAAGCTTAATTTATTGTGTTGCCTATTTTAGAATTTCAATATTTTATGTTTTACTATGTTCGAAGTAACTAAGCTAAAACTCCTCAGATAATTTCACATTACAATTAAAAATGAGTAGTAAATATTTATAGAAATAGTTATTTCACGAACAAAAAATTCATTGAAGGGGCCACGAGGTGTTTTTTTTTTTTTTTCAATCTACCCCATTTAATACAGTACAAATGAAAAATAATCGAAATATTTTCCTAATTTTTTTTATTTATTTAAATATTTATTATTATTATTAGTTTTGAAATCGAGTTTTTCATAAACATATTTCTTTTGGCGATTTACGAGCAAAAATTTAAGTTTTAGATCAAGCTTAACATCTGTCTGCATGTATGTTTGGTTATTAATAGAGCTTAAATTTTCCAATTAATTTTCAATTTAAAAAACTCATTATTTTGCTCGGTTAAATTAACCATGCCGTTTAGTTAAAATAAATGGGCATCTATAAAATACTTAAATTTCTTTTAAATCAATGTCTTGTAATCTTAAAAAATAACCAGTATGTAAATGTTAATACAATGGTTCCTTTTATAACAATTTAGTGTTAAAAACAAGCAACATGAAGGAAGCCAACCTTTTCATTTACGATAAACTCAATGTCACACATAGGTTTCAAGAGTTGAGTAGTCGTTGGAGCTCGCTGTAGCGCACGGGGCCGTGGTATATTGAGCCTCCTCACGCTCCACTATTTTACACGCACCGCACCGTGTTTCAGCCTAACATGCCGCACCCGCAGTGCCTGGCCGCATGCCGCCATGCAGCTGCACGGTAAACCGGGGCGATGACGTCATAGCCTGCAGTCATCCACGTTTGTGTGAATTTACTATACCTCCGATTATTTTATATTATCAAACGGGAATTTCCTTTTGCTTTTTTTTTGTGGAAGTAAGTAAAACACGTGAATATTTTAGGGTCAATTTACAATTTTTCATAAACCCATAACCATTTCTTAAAAGGGTTTAACACTTTATTTATAATGCAAATTCGTGTTGTTATTTTATATTTTGAATATTAAAACAGATTTAGAAAATTTGGATTGAACAGCTAGCATTTTAAGACTATTTCAATGTATTTAATTTCAAAGTTGATGCTTTTTCATTTTATTAACTAATTTAACAGAATAAAAAGTTAAGCCAAAAGGTGTCAATGACACTATTATAGTATTTAATACAATCAATAAAATAATTAAATGAAATAATGACTTTATTCCACAATTTATTATAGACATTTTAAAGTTAACAAGAAAGCTAGCATTCCGTTGCCATATTAACGAGTTGTTGTGAAAACGTCAAAAAAATTTGACTATTAAATCATATCTGAAACCAGTCCTTCACCTTAAAAAACACATCTTGTCACTCTCTATAGCGTCTGTCATTGAACAAAAATTAAAAACTTAAAAATAAACAAAGAATTGAAACATACATTGTTTAATGTAACATAAGATTTTGAATATTTTATCTTATAACTAAATACGAGAACAAAAAATATTTAAAAAAAACTATTTTTTTTATTTTTAAGGAGCCATTTTACTTTCGGGAAAAATTATTTTTAAGCTTTTTGTAATATCATGAAGTAACTGGTTGGAGTGTTTAAGTCCGTTGATAAATTGATAAGAGTGTCTGAGTAATGATTTGTGGACTTAAGGTAATCTAAATGGCTAATGGCCAATTCCTAAATTGCTTAAGGAGTAATATTATTACTCCTTACATTAAGTAAAGGATTTTTGTTACCAATTCTTAAATGAAAACGTCTGAGTACTTTGCATATTTATATATTTTAAATAGGTAGTAGTTTAATTTAAATAGGTTTGTTTAAGTTTAAGTTAAAAATATGTAGGTATAGAACTATCTATCTTCTTATTTTTATAAGGGTTTCGTCTGTTACGTCCCTTTTTCTCTCGACCTACTGAGCCGATTTTTAAGATTGAGGTGTCATTTTAAAGCTTAGGATATACCGCATTGACGAATCGTAATTAAAAAGTCATATTGTTTCGGGCTTCACCCCCCTCGCCTTTGATTTATTTCTAGAGGGCGCTTTAAAATGTTGACCAACTTTTATTGCCAGTTCTTTAATGTGAATTGTAATCTAACAGCTGATTACCTTCAGATGAATTTTAAAAGCCAGATAGTAAACAAAACTAGATCTCTGTCACTTCATTTAGGTGAGTTTCACTCATACAGAAGCATAAAATGCGCAATTTGCGCACGGGCCACCTCGTTTCTTTTAAAGCTGTTTGAAATTAATCACAATAAATAGAGAAAAATCCTCAACTCAGCAGAAAGTTTACGTAAAGGGAATATTAATGTTACCCAAATCTACATGGTTATTATTCATGTATTATATATCATATCATTAAAATTTATATTTGATAACCATAAAGTTGTTTAAGTTGTAAGGGAATTGAATTAATTGGACTCTTACCTTGAAGTAACAGCAACTTTACCTTAATAATGTTATTTTAACAAGAGGCAAAGGCGTCAGTAAAATGGTATGTTCCCATTCAATACATCTTTCGTTGGTTTCGCTAAGTACAAAGTTTTATATTAATAATAAATTTTTCATAAAAAAATACCCCGCATTACTGTTATTACTGTTATTATTAATCAGTCCTCAAATAGGCTACATATAGTACAATAAACTTAAAGTAATTTGCGTTTTTAGCTACTTTTCTATATAGGGATATTTGGATTACAAATTAGATTAAAGATTATTTTTTAATACAATATATACGATACGGGGTGTCCTAGAACTCCCTAGAACTCTAAGTATACTTGCACCTCGCATTGTGACAAACGTTTTTTTTACATTATGAACATGGGTCTCTGGTAAACAGTTTGATGTAATGTGTCCTTATGTAGTTTTTTTCTTAGTTTATAAGATCTAAGACCACTTAAGGTATTGAGTTACATCTTTTTTATTGAACATATATTGTACCTTGAACTTAACACCAATTAAATTGAATACCATTTCAGGTTACATTTTCTTACTTATGTTTTTGACAGTATATTCTGTGGTAGTATATTTTAGTATAACAACTTAAACATAGACCCAACATTTTTTTGAAAACTATTATTTCCTATTTGGACTGGAACCTAATCCCGTCTTAAGGAGGAAGTAGTACCTAGAACATAACAAAGTTAGTGAAAACACCCCAGGTGAATCTGGAAAAGTCCATAACCAAACCTGAAAACAGAAAAACCAGTAAAAAATTAAATAATACATGAATAAATACACAAAGCTTAAAGGAAAACTATGAAAGCAGTCAAAATAAAGCACAAAAATGTTTATACACAGCACTACACAGAAGATAGCTGGTTCGCCTGGTGTTTTGTCTACATTTTTTGTATGTTCTAGGTATTACTTCCACTTGATAACGGGATCAAATTCCTGATCCATGAATTTATTTTTTCTAATCAGTGATGGAAAATAACCGCAATAATTTACTAAACAATAACATAAACTCACCATACCCAACAATGAACTTTAAACAGGGAATATTGAAACCGTTTTTATGCTTAAGACCCACAATTAATTATTAATCTTTACTTAATTGTCTAATTCTTATTGCGAATGTTATAAAAAAGCTTTTAGCAAATAAAATATGAATGGGTTTTGTCGAACTCATTAAAACATATACAAAACATTACTTTTTGTTCAACAAACATTTTCAAATTCCCTTGACAGCATTTTTATTGACGTTTTGATACAAACGCTGTTCCAAATTGTAGTACTTCGATTAGTTTATAAAACAAAATTATGTGATTTTAAATTATCTTATAATGTACAAGAATTTATATATTTCTTTTGCGTCTTAAGATTAGAATTGAAATAATTTTCATAGAAATTGGCGTGTTTAATATTAGTTTAAACGTTTTTTCAATTACAGTTCTTTTTAGAAATTTGTAAACAATTTGTAGAATTGTTGAATCTATAACATTTTTTTACCTTTTTCGGTAAATAAGGACAAGGTTCATATCAGTTAAATCGGTATATTTGAATGTGCTATTCTTTTTGTGACGTATATTCCATAAACATCGATTTCATTAACTGTTTGAAGAAAACATAATTTTAGTTTATACAATTTAAAACTTATTACATGTAAGTTAGTCATATTAAGTTAAATTACGTTATTAACATATTAAACTGTTAAAACAATGTTCTTTAAATGGTAATGGTACAAAAAATCCATCGTAACCTACTTATATATCAACATATACTACATATTAGTTTCACTTGCTAAATGTTTTATTAAGTTCCCCTATGGTTAATATAGCTACTCAAGTCATGGTTGTAAAAATATTAATAAATCACTTATTTGTAAACTAACCGGATTTACAGATTTTATGTCCAAGTCTTAGGTATTAAATTAACAGTGAATTTCAATTACTGTAACATATTTTTTTTAAATACTTTCATGTCGAACAAAAACACTGAGATTTACAAAAATCAGTAGAAGTAATAAATTGAAACATCCGATATGCGATACTCATTATTTAAGGCAACAAGTAAAATTTTAAACATAATGATTACATGAAGTTTATTTTAGTTTAATTTTGTTTAATTAGCTACCATCTCGTTGAAGCTTAAAGATCTTACTTTAATTGCATCACTATAAGCTACAAAAGGTTTTTACAACAGAAAATATAAGGTATTATTATTGCTTTCTGTCACTATAATGTAAACCGTTTATGCTGAAGTAAAGTTATTAACAATCTCGATTCTCCGAACCAAGATAAAAGATTCGACTGGTAACACGAAGGTAGAATTAGAAAATTCACAAGCAGTCTGAAATCGCTTTGACGGTGATAAAGAAGAAGAGCAATAAATCCAAAAAGCTTTGAGCTCTACAAGCCAATCGGAGCGGGCACACTTCTTTGAACTCCCCGCTACTACAGGCAGTTAATCATATTACAGAACCTTTAATAGTTAATTTGTATCACTATTGACGTTCGAATCACTATTGACCTTCGATTAAAATACAAAAAACCTATTTTTTGTGTTTTTTAAGTATATTTTCTAAAACATGGGGAACATGACTTTAATATTTAGTTAGTTACGAACTTTTTCTTTGCCCCTGTTTTGCTAAAATAAAAAAAATTAAAAAATTATAGATTGAGTGTGAAAAAAGGTTTGATTTCATATAAAGTAACTAATCCTCCCTCGACTATTGCATTACATGGTTTAGTTACAGCAGTTACAGTCATTTGACTTGACAAAAATCTCATTTGTTTTGCAATACTCTATTCCTTTTTTTTCAAGACTAGTCCAATATTTACCAAGTTCAAAAAGTACCGTTAATTCTTATTAAACATTGATGAAAAAAATTATATATATACAAAAACAGCAAACTTTATTTTTTAGTACAATTGCATTGAGATAGTTTGTTGCATAGGCTATATAAAATAAATCAATTTATCAACACTTTACTAATGTAAAAAGAAATTTATAATTCACTACTCATAAAGGAAGTGACTAAAATTGTTTGTTCATAATATTTTTAATTTTTTATAAAAGAGTTCGTACATTTAATTTAAATGATTCATTATACAGGATATAAGAAATACATATTCTCTTATACTATTCATAATTTATTGCTTGTTGCTTGATTTGTTTTTACAATGGGCCTGTTGAAATTAATTCTTCACGCAGAAAAATTAAAAAAAATAATGTTATGTCGGTAATAGATACTAAGCCATGTCTGTAAAATTTTTAAATTTAAGAAATCTTTTTATTCGAGGAAAAATGTTTTTTATGTAAAACTTTATATGTTTCATTAGATTGGAACCAACGGTCGATGGAAAGATAAGAAAGTCTTTCTAAAGAATAATTTGCTCTATGAAGATTTATTAAATTTTTTGAAATAAAATCAAGTTGAATTTTATCAATTTAGCTTTGAAAGCATGTAGGGTGTAGTCCTAGGGACCGCCGATAATTATTCAGTTCTTTAAATATTCAGTTATTCAGAATATTCAGTTATTTAAAGAACACTAACTTTCTAACGCTAAGCACCAATTTCTCCAAAAATACACAAAAGCTGAGGAAAAAGGAGAAAAAACGTGCTTACCTTTTAATGTATAGACGTAAATAAAATAACTTAATAGAACAAAACTTTTATACGATAGTATATGGTAGAGAATATTAAATAATTTGGTTTTATTCTATCACTTTATTTTTAGCATTGATAAAAATTTTTCCTTTTCCTGTATCAGCTTAAAAGATACAGTTTAAAAGATAATATTTCCTGGCATGTTCTTGTAATATTTTCGTTGTATAGGGTTCTTGTAATATTTCGTTATAGGGTAGCCTATATAAAAATTACGTAGTGTATCCACTTTCAGTTATACTCACTAAGAAAGGGAGAATTTGAAATATACATAGGGAATATATATACCTACATTCGTAGACTAAAATGCAGAAAACAAAATAACAGAGTGAGAAGCAATACATAATTTCAAATACATATTGAATGTTAATCTACACTTTACTATACAATATAAATACCCCCCCCCCCACTAAGGGGGGGGGGAGAATCTTAAATATACTGGAGAATAATATATCTAAACAAAAATATTCGTATAGCACAAAACCGAAAACTTTCAATGTGACTAGCACAACAGAGTAGGAAGTGGAAAGCGATGAAAATGTTTACCAACATTATATTGCCGATGTATTAAAAGGCATATTTAAATTTATTCAACCTTTTGAAGTAGGTATTCTACTTAGCTTATTGCTCCAACAAATACCTTTTAAATAATAATGTATAAGACATTAGCCAAACAAGTTTTCTCCAATACATCTGTTGGCATTTGTAAAGTAACACAGTCGTTTATCCATGTAAAAGTACTCCAAGTCAATCAAAAGGGAAATCATTTGTTTATGTTTGTGCTTACTAGTTATAAAAGTAGATATGAGTAATATTAACGAAATTCTTTACTCGATATACTTTCTCATACACTAAACCAACATGGAAAAGGTTTATTAAATTTCGTTAAAAGGAATGGTTTTATTGTTAGGAGGTTATAAATAATTGATCGATCGTCATCCCGCAGCTGAGTCATATATTGGAGTCCCATATATTGGATTCTATCAATAAAATTCCACCTCACGTGACAACCCTTTGTTTCAAATATTGGATTTCTTTATTTAAACGTTTCAGAACTCAGAAAATTTAATTTATCTATGAACTGTTTTATTACTCAAACACTTGCTATATTTGAGTATTTCTCTAAACAAGAGGTGATTCATTATATTAGTACGATTAGTTTTATTCAATAGATTATTCGATAATCAAGTGCACATGTGCTAAGTGTTCAAATTCATTGGTTATAATGAACGCGAAGTTTACTCATCTCACCTCTTTTAATATTTCATTGATAAGGTTGGAAAAATGAATACTAACAAATACTCATTCAAACAGCTTAAAAATTGCTCTCCTCTCCTAATGATGTTATGGAATTTATTATTGGTAGTTAATTTTTAGTTATTTTTAAACAGCACTGACAATTATAGTTTTGCATTTTCAAATTTTCAAGGTACGAGTTAATGAAACTATTGAACAAATAATAACAGGTTCCAAGAAAATCGGTTGGAAAATGTATTCAGAAACATTCGAATATACCGGGGGGCATGGTTTACACGAAATCCGTGACTTTTTGGATCGTTCGTTCTCCTCAAAACTTTATAAAATGCATTTGGTGTAGAAAGAAACAATATAAAAAATATAATAACAAAAGACTGCTCTACTAGCCCAAATGTGAACATGACTCTAAGTGGGGAACTTTTTAGAATAAAAAAATCATTTTATATTTTTATAAATAAATAAGACGGTATTGAAAAATACATGATATTTTCTATTTAAGATTGAAAATGGTCACTGTTTTGAGAATATAAATAGGAAAATAATAATTTTTTCATTTAAATGGACATTTATGTAAAAAAAGTACCATGTCAAGAATGCACTTAATACAATAATGAATCCCAGAAATACAGTTATTTATGTACAATTCAAAATTATCCTGCTTAACAAAGCTTGAAAAAAATGGAACATTATAGATTTATTTTTCTGAGTAGAATGCGAATATGCATGGCCAGTCGCAGATTTTTGTATTGCCCTGCATAATTTATTGAGTAATACTCACTCATTAAGTAATACATTTAAAATACTCGAACATTATTCATTAATGTATAAAAAGTTATGTAGGAAATAAAAACGTATTTACAATGCTAAAACTAAATATACAATGTTTTCTTTTTATAATTTTTTCTGTAAAGTAACAAATAATACAAAAGTTGTAATACGCCTGATTTATTAGTTGAGGTTTGATTTCTTTAACTGTATTATAATCAGACCGGTTGCGCATAAAATATTATTTCCATTTCTTTTTTAATGGTCTACTATTAAAAAAGAACAACTACTACTATGTTGTAACTATTTAGTAAAATTTCTATAGTTGTTAATAATTAAAATAAATGTAATTGTAAGCAACTTAACCTGTAAATAACTTAACCGTAACAATATTTTCTATCTGTTTGGATTTAAATTACATTTATTTTGAAATTATGACATTTTGTAAACTAAAAAGCGGTTGTAATGTTAAAAATTCCCATTCCCAGAAATAACAACTTTAGTACCAAGTTCACCGAGGCTTGCTCGTTGGTTTTAAATCTTTCTTGTTATAGTGTCATTGTAATAAGGCCATTAATTTCCATCAACAACAAACTATACCTCTTCACAGTTAACACCTGTTTCAAAAAGTCTGCTTAACATTAATGTTCTTTTATTTTTGTATACCTTTCGTTGTTATTTTGTTACCAAAAGAGCAACCCATAAGATCAATGTTTAAAATACGATTTTTAAAATTAAATTGACCTCAATTCAATTTTTCTTAGGATTGAGACTGTTTCTAAACTTATTTTTGGTCCAAATCATTCTTAAATGCAAATTTTAAGCAAAATCTATTCGCTAGACTTCGAGATCATGGAACACACATCCATTCAGATAGTGCTCGTATTATAGTATAGGACTTCAAATAATTTCCTGGTAAGATAAGAAAAAAAAATCATAACTAACGACTTTGCTACACCCGCCCTTCACCTAACACAAGGTGCATGGGTAGCGCGCCACTTGCGGCACGTAACGGCTTGTGGGAGCGTACTACTGCTCCCGACGACATAGTAGCTCGGGGTTGCACAACCTTAATATGTAATACATCAGTTAATCTTATCTGAAAAAATTTAATTTATATTTTTTCTACGGGCGTTTTGAATAAATAACTGAGGCGGACTTATGATTTATCTTATGCCTTGTATTGAAGATTTTATGGAGAACTAGTGCACATGTTCCTCGACTTCGAGCATTTATTTTGAAACAATACAAAAGTTCCATTAGTTCTAAATAAATGACGTCTGACTAATATAATATTGTGAATATTAGTGATCACCAAAACTGCAGCGGTAAGCTAACAGATGTTTAAAATGCTCAAACCAATATCAATATTATTCTAATGGGAAAATTTCAAATTTATTTGGTGAATATCGCCTTTATTTTAAGTCCGATTCTCATCAATGTTTGGCGTAAACAACTAAATACCAAGCCCTATCCAAAAACACAACAAATTTGAAAACCGGCTGAAAATTGTTCTGTAAAAAAAAAATCACGTATTAAATAAGTATAGATAGATTCTGAAATGAATGGTCATTTTTTCAACATAAGGGTCCTATTTGCTGAGAAAATAAAGATTTAACTACAAATTTACAAAACTCTTAGTATAATAATTAAACACCACTTTTGGACACTGTTTCGAATATAACATTTTTAAATAAACTGTAACATAATCTTCCCCTGTAAATAAGAAAATCTTACAAATGGCTCAAATCATTGTATGTATTCTTACATTCATACGAGTATTGAAGATTTTATAAACGTACTTATTTGATTTCTTATGGTAAATGTAAGTTTAAATGGGTATAATTGTATGAAAAAATAAACCTGAAGAATGTTTGGGATAAATAAAAGTAACAATGCAATATAAAGGAGGCTTTTGAACGTTTATTGGAAACAGGAGATATTTAGGCTTCTCTTACTTCGAAATAGAACTTCCTATGTATGTATACTTCCTATGCTGTTCGTTGTTTTACTTCCTTTAGCATAATTCTGATACTTCTTTATATCTGTCATGAAGTTTTATACGAAATTTCCATCGTAACAATTTTAAATAAAATGTTTTATAGATATATATTTTTTAAATTTAGTTTTCTTTCCGAAAGTTAATGAGTTTTATTTATTTCGACAGGTGACTTAAACTATTTTAAATTCCGAGAGAGACAATACATAAATTTGTTATTAAAAATTAACTACTATGAATAAAAAAATATTCCTGAATAAATCTACTGTGTGTAGCAAAATATCTAACCGTTTCAAAATGTAAACATGAATATTAAAAGTAATAAGATATGTTTAAAGGTATTAAATAGGAACTAACGTCGTTTTATAGAAGGATATTTTTGTAAACTAAATCGATAGATTTTTCTCGTTCTAGATCATTCGGTAACATATTTTCATTGTTGTCCTTCACTGCCACCAATATTACACCAAATTTGTCCAATACCTCCCCTAAACCTTCAGGAGACTTGTTCCTTCCTGAAGAAAAAATATCCCTCTTCATTCATCATATCACAAAAAAAAATAAATCAATAAATAAATAATTTAATCCGAAAACTATCTGAAGAGGAAAACAAATTGCCTATATTTTATGATGATATTTTGCTCATAATTATGAATTTATTTTTATCAAAATTATATTCATAATTTAACTAAAGAAAATTTTATTAAATCTTTTATTTAGTGAAAAGTAGATGTCCCAGCGTTTTATCATAAACTCAGCTGGTTATTGAGCAGATATTTTGAGTTAAGATAACCTAATAGTTTATAACTTTTAAAAAAAATTGGAAATGCACTATAAAAAGGAGAACACTAATAGTCATGAACGGATTATAGATCCACGGGAGATTTCATATTCTTGACCCCATCTATGTCATTAAGGAAATAGGAGTAGAGTGATTGTATTTTCAGCATAAAATATAAAGAAATAAAAAAAAGTTAAAATTATATTAGACGTGGTACGGTTGATTTAATGGTTAATTGTCTTTACTCAGTGAATGTCCTTTGGTTATTACGTTACTGCTTTATATATTGGCTATTTAGTAGTTAGAGTTGAATCTTTTGTTAAGTGTTTATTTATTTTCGCCTGATTCATTATATGTAAACTAATAACATTGGATAACCTTCGTATGAGTAATATTTTGTTTTGGTTTTATCCATTCTTTGCTGTTTTTCTTTACGTAGGTAGTAGGGAAACAATAAACGGCCGTTAATTCATAAAGACGGAGAGTTTTTTATGTAAATGATAGTGTACGAAAACTATCAATCAGTGTTCAATCAGTGTTCTACTTCATTGACGAACAGACAAAATAGACTAAAATCAATGTATGAGGGACGTTGGTGGCACGGAGCGTAACCAGGCATGGGGGCAGGGGGGACACATGAGAGGAATAGGGGAAATGGCGGAGGACACAGGAGGGCACGGAGGTACGGGGAGGGACGGCGGGGATGGCAGCAGGGGACCACGGGCAGTATAGGGGAGTTCGGGGATATGGGGGCACGTAAGGCACGAAGAGTGCCGGTGGCACTGGAGAGAGGAGGGCATGAGGGGCTCGGTGGAGGCATGGGCAACATAGGGGCACAGGGAGGAACGGCGAGCATGAGGGTACAAAAGCATGGAGGGCAATGTGGGGAGAGATGTGAATGCACTGGTCGGGAGCACTGGGGTTAGAGGGGCATGGGGATATAGTTTGCATTATGAGGAATGGTGGACATATGGAACAGGGTATGGAATGGGGGTGCAAGTGGAGGGGCCTACTAGAGGCGTCGGTGGCACGGAAGTTGGTTGTGCATGGGGGGGCATTGGGGAGGAATGAAGAAAATAGAGGGCACTTGGGCCACGGGGATACTGCGGGCATGTGGGCAAAAGAGAATGAAGAGCACAGGGTTACGAGGGAGCAAGGAGGGGTACAGGGGCATGGAGGTAGTCGGGCCCCAGGGCATAGAGGGTATACAGGTAACACGGATCAGGAGAGGTGAACGGGAGCACAGGGAGGTATGGGGTCACGGTGAGCGTGGGGGAATGGGGGGAGCAGGGGTCCAGGGTGAAGGAGTGTACAGTATTAATCAGCTTATGTTGTATTTAACGATTTTATTTATTTGAGTTACAAACTCATTATGAAGATGTTGAAGGTTGAAAATATTTTTAACCTTAATAAAATAAGGTATATAATACATTTTACTATGTTTGGTAGCATAATAGTGCAATAATTTTCTTTTCTCCACAAAATAGACTACTGTATTTTAATACAGGGGAAATTATTAGCAAATTACTAATTTCATAACGCCAAAAAATTTCGTAAAAATTAGGAAATATTTTATTATAAAACATAAAATAATTCATTCATACTACAGTTTGAGAAAAATACAGTAGGCCTAATATTGCAAGGAGGTGATAAATTGAAACTTATTTTTGGAGAAATCACCTTTTTGATTTTTAGGGCCCTTTGCCCCTATACTCCATTAGTTAATATAAAATTATATTTTTTAGGTTATATTTGCAAACAAAGTATTATAAGGTGTTCACATTACTGTTATTTACAAACAATGCTTTGATATAACATTTCGATTTAAATATTCTGCATAGAAAATTAAGAAATAACACTTAGAAAACAGCTGACTTTCCTTTCCTAGGACGTAAAAAATATTCCAGCTGACTTTTCAGCCCTAGAATAAAAAAGAAACGTTTTTGGTACTATTGAGAGAACAAAAAACCGGCTGAGTTTATGCAGAATGATAAAACTATAAAACGTAACTAAAAGCAAGTGATAGTTTACTGATTTAAAAAATCATTCAGCTTTGATTAAAAACTAAATATTGTTTCCATAAATTTAGTTTACTAGGTGTAATAGTGATGCACTAAGTATTTAAACTATGAAAAAAGTATTATAGTTGATGAAGTTTGTTAGTTAAAATTTAACGATCTCAACGAAAAACTCAACAAGATCGTTTCCTTAAAATATCCCTGCCTAAAATATCCTACAATTATAAAAGTAGCAAAGTTCTTTGTGGAGTTAGTTTAAAATCATTGTAAGTTTGGTAGAAAGGAGGAAACTTTGACAACTCATAATTTAACCATTATGAAAATGAAGAAAGATAAACTTTCAAAACTCTCTGTTTTATCACGGGCTTAAGAAAGTCATTTCAGAAACATCCCAAGCTAATATTTCAATGGATCTATAAATATATCTTCCTCGCGTATTCATTATTTTACTGTTGTAATTTTTCGCCAAAGGTACACTTATTTGCAATAGAACTTCATTTTAGAAATTTTCACGTAGTTTTAGAAATTTTTACAGCACCTCATCAATAATTATGTATACTTGCACAATGTGAAACACTGCGATCTCAGTAACTTCTAAACTGATTTTCATAATTTATTTATCCATTTAAAGGAATAAGGAATAGCGTAGATTTCACGGACATCACTAGGTTCATGTCCTACAGCCCTGCAAAGGGTTGACTCAATTATATCTTTTAGAATATTCATTAAAAATTATTTTTCTACTTTTACAAAGTCATCTTTGAAAGGTTTTCAAGCCCTCATTTTAGTAATAGAATATGTAAGTATGTCCAAGGATAGGGTTTTAAATACAGGGTGTCCAGCTTCCACCTTTACAAACTTTTCCAGGTTATTAAGCATGCCAAAACAAACAGAAAAATCATATAAACATATGTCCGGAAATGCTTCGTTAAGCCGCTAGCCGCCATTTTGTTTTTTACACTTAAGAATTTTTCTTTCCGTAACGGGTTGTTGTATGAAGTTCATATTTGGCATGTACCTTAATCACACCAATGCTCAGTTTTAGAAAAAATATTATTTTTTTCCGATCAATATTTTAAAAATGGCGGCCATTTTAAGTTTTTAAACTCAAATATCTAAAAAATTGTAAATTTTATAAAAATTTTACTAGACACAAAAAAGTTGACTAATTAAATTATCTAAACAGTGATACCAAGTTTGTAAGGTTTCGGCAACAAATAACGGAGTTATGGTGGTTTTCCTGTAGAAAAACACTGATTTTGAGCTATGATTAATGCCAATTTAGGTTATTTTAAGAGAAAAATCTCAATAACTCCGTTATTTGTTGTCGAATCCTTACAAACTTGGTATAAATGTTTAGATAATTTAATTTGTCAACTTTTTTGTGTCTAGTAAAATTTTTATAAAATTTACGGTTTTTAAGATATTTGAGTTTAAAAATTTAAAATGGCCGTCATTTTGAAAATATTGATCGGAAAAAAATAATATTTTTTCTAAAAATGAGCATTGGTGTGATTAAGGTACATGCCAAATATGAACTCCATACAACGACCCGTTACGGAAAGAAAAATTCTTAAGTGTAAAAAACAAAATGGCGGCTAGCGGCTTAACGAAGCATTTCCGGACATATGTTTATATGATTTTTCTGTTTGTTTTGGCATGCTTAATAACCTGGAAAAGTTTGTAAAGGTGGAAGCTGGACACCCTGTATATTTAAATTTATTAATGTTTGCTCCCCGGATTGATGATGACAATAAATAACTATAAATTACAATACATTTACGTTTTCAATCCAAAAACATTTGTCTTCAGATGACTAGTTTTAGAACGCACGTGCCATTTCCAAATCTTGCGTAAAAAGTTTAAAAAACACTGTCAGTTTTCGTAAAAAAAAAAAAAAAAAAAAACACATTTAATTACACTTTCTACACACTTACAAACGTACAAAATAAAAACATTTAAGGTGTGGCCGGCCAACGACAAGTACAGTCTGGCTGTACAATATGGCAAACTATATCTTGTAAGTTAAATTTTTGACCTTAAGCCAAATACATTTTTATGATTTTATTGTAATCTAAAATAAAATTGCTCAGAAGGTTCTTCACTATAAATTCTTACTTGGAGGTTATGGCATCCAAAAATATTCATGTTAATCTCACAGTAAAACGTAATTTGATATTTTGTAAAGTGGTCTATTTCTGTAAAAAAATTATCCAAAACCCCACTTAAAAAAAAAAAAAAAAAAAAAAAAAAAAAAAAAAAGGCGAAATGTCAAGAAATTACAGTTTTGAAATCTTATTATGGTAGGATGCACGAAAATAGTCCGATGGAAATTTTAACAGCTGTGTCCCCCCTCACCCCCTCTCGCCCTGCAATGTTGTCATTTTTTGTTATGTTTACCATGTGTAATACATTATAAAAAATTTGTTTCATAATAAATTTGGCAACAATGTATCGACTCTCATCGGACTATTTTCGTGAATCCTACTATAGTTATCAATTGCTTATATTGTTATATTGGTTATCAATTAAAAAAATAAACCATGAAACCCCTGATATGTTTGACTACAGAGGTTGGAATTTCTACATATTCTTGGCTGTAATCAAATTAACCATACAAAAAAGATAAACAATTTGACTTTTCAAGATCGTTCCTGTATTTGTAATTATAAAATTATTTAATAAATGTATTATACTTTTTATGATTAAAATAGTTGTGTCAATTCATTTCATATTTATTTTGTATTTATTTTAATTACAATATTAGTATTTCATAACATTATAAAATATTGTTCCGGAGCACAAATTTTTCCACTTCCCCCGTTGGGAAGGTCCCCGGCTGGAGGTCACACAATGTTTTTGTGCATTTTCTATGGACTCGGTCTGCCAAAAGATTTTGGAGGATGAGTGGTGCTATGATTGTCACAGTGCGTCCGGGGCATCGTCCTAAGAAAAGAGTAATATGGACTTTTAAGTGGCTCGGACCCCCTGGCCATGTGGCTGCGGCTGGTCAAGGAGTGGCTTATGCAAATTTAGGCGTAGCCTGTTGGACAACAATTCCAGGCTAGATTCCTTAAGAGAGAGGAGATTTTTTAGTGGGTCTCTTTTTAGGGGGGTCTCACACTACAGGCTGGCCCCCTGCGTGCGTAATGCATTTTTCCTGTCTCTTCCAAAAAAAAGTATAATATTATATTGAAATAATAACTACAAGTCATTGTAAATTTGATGAAAATAAATTTCAAAAAAATTAAAGAGGGTATATGTTGCATGAAGTCTAAATTACCTATTAAAAAAAAAACCTCCTACAGTTAATTCCCAAGAAAGTTTGAACAAACGTATCTTTGCAGTTTATTCTACAAACGTTATTCATTCATAACTCATCACGATAAGTAATTCTTCCAAGAATGGAGTTAACTCTTCGTTATAAAAAATGAAAAATAAACATTAAAAATGACTTTAAAGTGTTCATTACTGTATTTTCAGGCGCAACAAACATTTAGAAGTGTACTTTCTTTTATATCAGGTTTTAATAAGAGGAACTTTATTAATTTTGTTATAAACACTCAAATAAGTTTTAGGATAAAATAAATACCTAAAAATAGATGTATAAAATAACTCTTATATGCTAGATTATTCTATTATGTTCTCATTTATACAGTAAATCAAAATAACTACATGGACATGTCGTGATTCATAAAAGCTTTAAAATAAGTGGAAATTAAAAAAATTATTCCTAAACTGAAACTTGGTTATTAATATTTCGGAAATTTTTATCGACGGGGTCCTTTGTCCGCATTGCTCATGACTATGAGCATCATAAGAAAACTCACAGACTGAGACCTCCCAATGGGATGAACCATAGGCCTCGCCAATAAAAATTTCAAAACTATTTTAATTGTGTTTCAGTTTATCATTTTATAAGAGTATTTTACTTCTAGTATTTTCAACACCTATCTTTTAAACAGCTATTTTAACCATAATCACTTTTTAAACCCATAAAACAAATGCATATTAAATTTACAGTGTAAATTTATAAGTTTATTATTTTTAACTTGAGTTAACAGATCAAAAAACTTCCGCTGTAAAATCGTAATCCAAGTAAAGATTGCATGTAAGTTGAAGACTTGTTTCACAAAGTTTCCCTGCTCTAAACATACTCTAGAAGCGTAGGAGATGGGTGGGTGTACGGTGTTCGTGCCTTTCTCTGTGATCGTTTTGTCTTTCTCAAAGGCTTTCTTAGATTTATTACCGTCTTCTTATCTGCCCCTTGACTGTACCAAATGTCTTTGTTTTCCCTGATCCCAACAAAGACCCTGGTAATTCATAGAGTTGAAGTAATTGTTTCCATTAAGTTTCAATTACAAACCAATAATTTAAAATGTACATATCTTAATTTTATTTTTTTATAATATTAATGTAAAACGAATTTTGTAATTTAAAAAAAATGATCAGATTTTAAAAAACCTCAATAATATATCAAATACATATGTATATGAAACACATTCAAATGCAATAGATTAATGGTAAATTGAGTTGTTATATTAATTTATTTAAATTTTTACAATATAAAAATCATTCATTTATCTTTTAAACATTGTTAACACTGTTACCAATTAAATAGTAAATGGTGGTAATTTGAACAGTGTTGCAACGGATTGAGAGTTTAAAGGTACATCCTATCAAGACCAAATAGAACTAAGCCTTATTTAGCTCAACTTCAAACAAGTTAACGGAGTTGGATGACTCATATATCTAGACAACCTTTACCTTTGAAATAAACTATTAATAAAACGTTATCAATATTGTTTTATTTTTATATTTAATAATATGGCACAGTTAACAGACATCATTATAAAAATATCTTTGTATGATTGTTTTTCGTAATTTACAAAATTAACAAAATTGTACTTATTTAAAAGAATTTTTTTCTAACACTATTTTATCTTTAAACCGTTAACGTGATCGATCTAATTTTAATAAAAAAATAAGTTTTAGAATTAATAAGCTTAGGGAAAATACAATTAGCGTACAATACTAGGGCGTTAAAAATTGAAGCGAATGAGTACAGATAGTCGTTAATTAAAAGCTATTTCTCACTTTATAAATCACATGTTTATTGAATTTTTTAATTCTTTATTCTTTTTATTTTAGCTATTGCAGATAAAGGACACCAATGGACAAATGTCATAATAGTTACATAAAAATCAATGAAAACCAAACTATTCGTCTTAGCATTCAAAGTAGTTAAATAGTAATTTACTGAAATAAAATATTGAAAAGGCAGAAAAACCGTTACAAACACTATTTTATCTACGACAAAAATATAAATTTGATAAGAAATTGTTGAAAGTAAAATGTGTAGGGTAGGCGTTCTACCATCTACAAAGTATCTACAACCGATGTCGATTGACCTAGTCGTTGTACTCACTAACATAATATCATCCTATTCCAAGATTAAGCACATACATAAACTTATACATGAATCTGAAAGGAACAATTAGTTAATGTGTGAATTGTGCAGTTTCTATTATGGCATATTACTTTTGTTACTTTCAATTCTGTCGTCAAATGACTGTTTCACATTAGTCCGCAACATGAATCATAATATGACTCCTGTACCACTATGAACTCATTAGGTAACTGATTGGCTTATCATTTAATTAGATACCTTTTTATAATGTTACTTGTAACATCATTATTGGTGATATGAAATATCTGCTAGTAGCAATCTTCAACTTCATATACTCAATTGATTTGTCACTGGCAAGAATAGCAATAAAATTTTACCGTTTTTGGGTTGACGAACTTAAATTAAGTGGGGTTTTCCATTATAACCCAACTGCTTTCTATAAACAAAGTTAAATTAAATCTGCATTCATTCATTAGGTTTATGGTTTTTTATGACTATCTCAAAAAATACATTTATTTTACAGAAACATCAATGGTACAAATTACCTCGAATACACTATCATAAAAAGAAACAAATGAAAAATCCATATTTAAAATCAAGATTTCAACCTGCAGATAAATTAAACATCCTTATCAACATTTTCAAGTATGTTATAAATAAAAAATACGAATTCAAATAATGGGTATTATAGCGTTTCATATAAATGTGCAATAAGAACTCATTAGTTAAATTATTGATTGTCCCTTTGACGAATACTGCAGCGCAAAGGGCATAACTGTGTTGTATGTCAACAAACAATTAGGTGGAATATCGACAACTTGTTCCCATGAACTCCATTACAGTGTCCCGAACAGAGCAAAGCATCGACTTTCCACAGCAACATTGTATATTAATAAAACATGCCTTTTTGTTTCTATGATTCTTTTGTTGCAATTCCCGCAAAATGAATTTTCTTTTGACAGATAGAATCCAGTTAAATACTTTTTAACATTATTAAATTGTAAGATAAATAATTTTTAACTGATATCCTTTCGATTGCAAGATATACAGTGTTACTAACCATCGAAGTTGAAGTTGCTTTACAATACTTAATTTATTTATAAATAAAAATAGTGTATTTGCTTTTTAATAAAACTTTTTTAATGGAAACCACTATTTTTATTATATATATTTTTTTTTTTACTAGTAATAATACAGGAAAAAGACTTCTAACACAGTTATGTAAAACAAATTTCAAAGACGAAAATTAAACTTTTCTTATGTACCTTGTATATTGAATATTTAAAATATACCATATTCGCTACTATAATTGTTTTAAAACTTCGGATTTTGTCTGTACTACTTAATCATAAGGACATATTTTAGACCTAATATAAATTGAAAGATTGTAACATTAAATACTCTTTTAGTACAGATGGCAATAAATTGTACATTATTTGTTGATAGTGTATAACATCAAGGTTTAATAAAAAAAAAATATCAAATATAAAAAATAATAAACTATATTGAAATATTTTTTTAAATAAATATATTAAAACCGAATCAATTTAATTTGCACAGTAAAAATAAAACAGTCATGTAACCTTTGAAAAAAACCTTAATATAATATGTATGATGTCAAAAGTACTGAAATGGCTTCCAAAACATTAAAAAAAATTAATTTAATATGAAAAGAATAAAATATTTTATCAAATGAGAGAATTTTATATCTAACATTTCCTCACATTAACTCTATTCACTGCGGCTAGTGTAAGGCCTATGCATGCCATAACGTTGTGATGAGTGGTCTAGATGTTTCTCAGATATTTTCCATTTTGTGTCCCTCTCCGATCGATAATCACACCAGGAGTTGGGGTTTAACTGTCAAATAGTTTTCTTACATTCGCTAATACATAATACTTGAATTCACGAGTATTTCGACAAAATCATACAATTTATCTGAATTATATAAACTTATTAATTTATATAATTATATTGAGGGATAACATCTTATTTTGAAATACTGGTTTTAATACATTGGAAAATAACTTAAAATTTATTGCTCATTTTTTTGGTTAAAACTTATTATTGTTTTATTCAATGTACTACTAAAAATATTAAGAGTATTAAAAACAATATTGATTTAATGTTACTCATATAATTGTAAAGGAGGGATTCAATAAAAAAAAAAAAAAAAAAACATTAAAAAATATTAACAATCTTTAAAATGAGTTTATAATTTCTTTTCTTTGGGAGTTTTACAATTAATTACCCTTATAATCACAAACACTGCAATAACTAGGCTAACTTGATAATACCAGATGTACTATAAACAACCAAAATATTATAGCAATACGATTTGTTTCCTTACATAACAATTTACATCATTTGACACCTTGTAATTTGTAACCTGTGCGACACAGAAATATGCAGTTGGTTTTTACAGATTAGACTTCGCTGTTAATATTATAAGGAGATTAGGCCTACGGTTTCACATTTAACCTACCCTATATTTTAAAGCAGTTTCATAATAAATAAGTTTCAAATCTTTTATTTTTATATTTACTTTAATAATTTTCATTATAGTAATAAGCCACTCGTTTTGGATTCCACTAAATTATTACGTGTAATAAAAAATAATAAAAAAACTGGTCCATGTTTAATTTTTCTTCGTGTGCTTTCATATGGTTTCCATCAATAGAAGGTGAAACAACAATACATTACAAGTAAAATACTATAAAATATGGCCATTCAGAATAATTCTTGTCGAAAATTATAATAATTTATTCAAATCATTTCAGGGGTTAAAAACGAAATTTACACAATGAGTAAGTATCCCGTGGGGCACGATGAAACCACAACATGAAAAACCGGCAAACCTCCTGCAATCGTATAACAAAAAATATTTAAAATAATCATAATACTGATATATAGTGCAATTGTGTTGCAAAATCATTACTTGGACAATGATTTCTACCAGTGCACATTATTAATATAGTTATAATATCATACCCGGTAAAATGTTATTATTATCATTTTTATGAATAATACTATAGACTCGTGAGAGAAGTAATTTTAAAATATATTCAACTCACAACAAATCAGTCGTGTAAAATTAACATTGCAAACTTAGTTATATTAACTAAGTTAATAGTTAATAGTTAATAGTTAGTTATTAATAGTTAATAGTTATTAGTTATTAGTTAGTTAATAGTTGTTAATAGTTAGTTATTTCATTAATAATTAATAATAACTATTTTAAAATAAAGTAAAATACAAGCAAAAATGTTAGGTAAGTGTTAATTTACGTGCAGTTCGTTATATAAATTAAATAATATAAATTTTCAGGTATGGTAAAAGTAAACTTTTTATAACAATTACGAAAAAACAAATCATCGATATTGTCTTAGTTATCAATTTATTTTCAACTTTTGATGCTTATACAACATTAGTTTATTCTTAACTACTACACTACAATCAAAGTTACAAAAAAAATACAAACCTACTTCACGGCCGTGAATGGAATAAGACCATAATTTGTATCCAGAGCGACGGGTGCAGATGTCACACAGGTTCACACGACACTACCGCACCCTACATAACACTTGGGAACTACGGTCACGCCACGGATGACACGGTAGAACCACACCGATGTCACGCCCGCCGCCGACTGAGCCTACCGCCACCGCCTCCGCCGCGTCCCGCTCCGGCCCGCCACCCTCCCGCCCCCCACCACCCCACCACCGACACCCGGCATCGGCATCACCCAGGGTCGTAACTTATCATCCATTATCATGCAATTATACATTGTAAACAACCGGACGCGAATACCGGAATTAATCGGGCATTACTCACCAGTGCAAGTGTACCGTGGAAGGTTCCGGACTCGGGACCGTGACACTTGTCCAGGATTGATCAGCACTATTGTCATCGCGTTAATCGATGGCTTTCTTTGTTTCCCGGACTCGAGAGGGATCTGTTATAAATGACTTTTTGGCGAGAACACTTGCCAGTGTTGCGGGCAGGTTATAAATTTTACACCCCAGTTCGGGTGGGTGGATTTGTCAGCATTGAGCGTGTTTTGGGGTTACGTTGATTGTTTAAGCTCATCAATATACCACACATGTATAGACTAAACCTATAAAATCTTTTAATGTATAAAATGACATCTTGAATTTTTTACTAACTTATTCTTAACCACGATAGTAGGTTTAGGGTTTCAAGTGGGAAACTAGATATTGTATTACTGAATAATGATTACTATTCGAATAATCCCTAAAGCTTCTTAATTTGATTTATAACAACTAATAACAAGGTAACAATTAAAGCTCAACTATTTTCCTTTTAAACAAATTTGAAATTTAATGTCTTTTGTATTTTTTTTTTTAATTGGGGTGCAATTGCCTTTTGTTTTCCAGCCGTATGTGATGTTTATAAACCAAACTTCCAATTCCACGACAATGTTTTACACGGTTTTAAGTTGTAATTTATATTATATATACCAATAACGTTAAGATAAATTTACTAAATTCAATAAACTCTTAGAAAAAATAGACTGTTGTTACAAATTATTTAGTTTTGTTTATTAAACCTTTATTAATTGTAAAATTTTCAAACAAAATTTATATTTATTAGATAGATAGATGGTTTTCATATACTAATCGCAGTATGGATAGTTTAATAAATTAAGTTATAAATACAAAGCTTAGTTCAAAATCTGAGTTTAATCAATAGATTATTAATGTATTAAGTTATAAATATAACGACTCAGCTGCAAGCTATTTACAGAATAAAATATTCTTAGTTTTTGACGGGTTAAATTATCAATACCAATGATCCCAACCCCGGTGTTTCCATTTAATGACGTACGGACATCAACAGCTTAACAAATATCTTCCCAATCATACGTAAAATTTCTTCATCATTTTGAAATATTTATTATTATTATTATTTTATTATTTTTTTTCCTAAAAGACACCAGGCATCATCACGTTTTGAGATGTTTTTCTTGTTGAGAATGTCTTGACTAGTCAAAATGAGTGGAATTCAATCATGATCACGATGATAACGTTAACCATGTTAGTTCAATAAAATTAGTTTATACAGTCTATCTATGGGAGTTAAATATATTCCGGGATATTGTTATTTATATAACTATTCTATTATATTTTATGCATATGACGGGAGATACATATAAACAAACGTCACACAACTTAGTCTGATTCCTCTCTAGCACTGTAAAAGCTGGCCTAACATAACTGTAAATATTTATAAATTTACCTTTCATAAAGGTCGTGGATGAGTTTGATGGACATGTAAGTTGAATGGTTACTTGGTGGGATTTGGATTTTCATTTCTTATATTAGGCTAACTATATTTGGTAGTTAAAATATATAGAATTAAAGGTGTTTTAGCTGTTTTAGGTTTTTTTATGATGTTATTAAATTTATGGTCGCCCAAATACCATATCCAAAAACGACCTCAGGACTGACTAATAAATATAGAAAATGGTAATGTATTGAAAAAATCCTCAGACAGACTGGGTTACTACTGAAAAAGGAAAAACGATGGTATGTATCATCGTGATCAGGATTAAGTGTGTCACATTTTCACCATTCAAAACATCGGATTGAAAAAAAAAAACCAAACAAAAACAAATTAAGACTTTACTACTTTTTTAGACAAATAACAATAATTTTTTTTAACAAGGACGTACTTTAACGTGGAATCTTAAAATGATTTTTTTCGGAAGTTTCCGAACATTAATATTATTATATTGTTTTATCATCGTCATTTTTATCTCTGTGATGAGATACCATGTGGGGTAACCCTTAGTTAATAATTTAGCTAAAATATATTTAATTTAAACTAGTATAACTTTTCGTAGCTGGATTTAATTTAGTTACTAAATAGAAAAATATGAGAAAGGTAATGTAGTATGAATACAACATTAAATGAACAATCCTTATCGCCACGATAATGACATCTCATCATGATGACTGTGGTCATAAACTGCGACAGGGATGGGACATTAAGCCATGTAAGCCCGCTGCAACTCTATTACAGGTCCTTAATCTTGTACACAGAATTACGTAAGCTGAAGGCACACTCACTGGTCTCCCAATTGACCTCCATCTAGAGGACCTCTATCTAGGTTTACTTTGTAGGACCGATATACGTGGTTACACAATTAAGTAATTTAAAGTTATTTAAAATAGTTTTAATTTTATAGTATATATGACTGAGTATAAGTATTTAAGTTCTATGAAGTCTCACATTTAAATAGTCTTAAAAGTGTTCTGGCAAAATTTATATTTCAGTTAGTTTTATTTGTAAATTAATTCGAGATGTTGTATTAATATAAAATTAATAATATGAACTATTATTCATAAAATGCATACAAATAAATTATAAATAAAAATACCAATTATATTTGAAACAAATATAATATTACAAAAGTAAATTTCGGAATTTTTTTTATTACTAGACAGCTAAATCTCAGAATACCATAAACAATTTTATCAGATCAATAAATAGTTGCACTACTAAAACAATGAAATATCACGTAACAATTACTTAACCTATATATTAATAGGCAAGCCTGTCTCTTTTCCTCTTTATTTTGCTCCAAAAGCTGAAAAGCTTTTGGACACCATGGGATAAATTCGTGCATACTTTTAGAGTGGTATGGTTATGTAGATGAGCAGAATCCCATTATAATTCATATAGGTCCTCTGGGCGACTCACTACAGACTTTCAAAGTTTCAATGTTAATCTTATGGTAGAAGGGTAATTGCTTGAATCATGATACAATTGTAATAACAAATACTAATTTAACATTAAAAAACATCGTTCAGTTATAAAATTTTTTCAAAGTAATTGGATCAAGACGATTAAATCATCAGAATTCTGGACGAATTTCAACCAGTAAGCGATCACTAGTAAAGATTATTATAGTATATAAAACGTAACAAAAATTTAATTCAAGAGGTCATGGAGTGGATTTGGAGGATGCCCATTGACTGGGGTTTTGAGGAATTTGGACCGCTTTTAATGAAAACGTTTAATACATACTTGCTAAAATGATGATGGCGTTAATGCCCCAAAAAAGTATGTTAACAATTAAGATTGCTTTCAAACACAAATATATCATATTAGAGATGTAGCAGATAATAATGAATGGTGGCATCGTAACTAATAAAGACGAGATATTATTATCTCATAGTAATATTTATTCATAGATACAAAACAATTTAACTTTATGATTGTAGTAACCAACTAGATTATGTTTCATACCCTTTTCATATTTAGTGTAGTTTTAGATCTTGAAAAAACGGAATCTTGGTGGAATAAACCATCTATAACTTATTCAAATGACTACTAAAGTTATAAATTCCGATTATGAGCCCTTTTCCGTGGAATCTGTCCTATATGTACCATGTACCATTTTGTACCACAGGATGTACCGTGGTACCACATGTACCAGGATTTTTATTCCTTCCAGGATTTTTTTAAATGTAATGATTGTAACTGCTGTATGTTTTGCTCTAAACAATATATATCTGACTTTGTATATATTGCAATATTGCTTAACGACAGTAAAATTCTAATTTATTAACACAAATTTCCAAGCGTACCTGACAAAAATCACCTTTTTATGTTACCATATCATTGCGATTGACCCAATCACCATTCGTTCCGACATTGCAATGTGTGGCCTCTGTTCCTTTGGGGATTGGTCTACATTTGCGCTGATTAAAAATCGGGATGTTTTATCAACGATCACTTCTTTTCAGAAGCAGTATGGACATAACAAAGTCTAGCCGACATTATCACTGCCCTGCCGCTTCTCCACTATGATTTAAGGAAAAAGATTGGCTCCAAATACCAAAGAACAGCAAAGCCTTTTCTTTCTTCTTCAAATCTGAAGCTGAGACACACGAATTAATTCCCCAGAGATGTTATGGCTATAGAAGAAAAAGTATCCATCACTTGACAGGAACTGGATGAGGTAAAGGTTTACTTATATCGAGTTTGCGAGTTTGGTATTTCTTTACACACCAAAGGTCCTTTCTTCCCATTTGCCCTCACCTCTGCAACAGAGTTGGAGGTGGCAAAATCACTTCAGGTTTCTAGTCTTGGCTCACCAGCATTGGCCATTGGAATGCCAAGTTGTGAGGTAACTTTTCTCTGCATTCCTGATGTGATCTCAGAAGGTGAGAATTTTACTAAGCGTCACCTCCAAGTTTTCGCCGTCCTCTAAGTTTCAATCACTTGCATCAGCAGAATCGTGGGTATTCTTGTCGTCGTCAGCATATCATCTCCTGTTCTAGTGGTTCCATCTGTAGCCATGTCCATGACCGCAACTTCAGCCCTCCACCAGGTCCATGACTTAGTTCAAAAGCCATTGGGAAATATCTAGTAAGTTGATGACTGCAACCACATCGTCAGTGTGGTATTTTCATTTGCATGCAAAGTAAGTTATCGTAAGAGATATTCTAAAGATTTGGACCCAGTTCAAAGAGCATTTCACAATCGTTGGTCTTTCTGCGTTGTCGCACCTTCACACCTGACTACTCACGTGTATGTCCCTACTTAGCTTCCTAAAGAGATTGTTGTATTGCCTTCCTTGGTGTGTTTTAATGATAAGGTTATTCGTTATCGCTGTTCTCATAGGGCTTTTTTCTGCAGTCGCTTTTGTCCCTTTCACCTGTGTACTTCAGGGCAACATGATCGGGAGTGGTCTTTGCTTTTAGGGCACTGAAAGCCCATTTATCTCGCTTTTCCTTGTTAACTTGTTTTCACTTCTGTAAAGCCATATGTGAAGCCATATGATATTTCCCTATTCGTATGTGTTGCTGGGTAATTCCTTTGGTAGTGAAGGGTTCATTGTGTCCACCCAATTTTAACTCTTCAAAGTCATCAGTCAACGTTTCTTCTTAGGAATTTTCACACCCTTGATTGTTACGACTATTTATAATTAGATGAATTATGATTAATTCATTAATTTGTAATATACCCCCTACTTTAAGTAAATGTTTTGAGAACTGACTATGCTTTTGATTGATCTTGTAATAATTGCATTTGTTTATAAGTAAAAATGCAAACTTATGTTAATTGAAAATAACATAAAACGACTACTTTAGTTAATTATTAACATTTGGAAGTAACAAAAGTCTCAAGGCTATTAAAGTATACTCATAGATATGAATATTTACACGGTGAAGAAAAATATTTACTAGACAGTATGGCTAGATGGATAGTATGACAGACTCAATATATCCTTCACAATCATACTTAGTTAGGACCTTTTCAGGTCATGCGAACAATTAGCATTCAAATTTTATTATTATTTTTTTATATTTTTTTTATTATGATACATTGTTTATTCTAACAAAGTTTATTCGTTACTAGAGTTTTTTTAGATAATGTAAAATATAATTTGCTTTAATTATATAAAAAAAACCTACGCAGTGGATTTTTCCGGTAGTTCACCTAAAAAGTACCAAATAGCTGAATATTTTAAGTAAATATGATTAAATATGTTGGTGACAGTTTATTTAGAAATATCAATCTTTCTTTCAAGATGCTGTCAAGTATAACGTTTGCCATATCACAATTGTTGAAGACAGGTTCCCGGTATTAGTCCTCATCTTGTTTCGCGTAAAGTAAACAATTAAAAGATATTTAAAATGTAGCTATATCTACATAACCTTATACATAAATGTACGCCCAGGGTATTGTATACATATTTTATCAATCATTAACCCCTAAACCTTTATATTTATGTAAATTGTAAACAACACATTCTTGATGGTACGTGTTTGTAAATTAATTTTATGGTTACTAATAGGCCGAAGTAAACTTTTCCGACCTAGCACAGTGCCATTACTAGGCGTACGTATTTTAAATCGTGAATGTAGTTGTAATACAAATTTACGTAGGAGTAAATCGTTAAATTATATCAGCTGAATACTTTTTTCAACCATCCAATTTTAAGATGAACACTAAAAGTGTTTTATTTAATTTTAAGGAACTGTCATTAGTTATACATATGTGATTATAATACGATTATTGTGATAACAAAGCTTTAAAAAAAATTATTGAGTGCACTTACTAATAATATAAAATATACACAAGTACTTCGATTAACCGTTGTAGTTCAGAATTAATTTACTGTAATATTCAATACATTTGACATATTCTGATTCTGTTGAATAAATAGTACTTCTGATATTGATTCTGAATCTTACAAACATCAATATTTTTTCTCTCAAACGTCTTTACTTCTTTGCATAAAGATTTAAATGGTATATCACTTTGGAATAAGATATAAAAGTTATTTGTTTAAATAGGACTTTTATTTTAGATGGAAATCTAATTAATATGACGAATTTAATTATTCAGTTTGAGATTGGATTATTTGTAAATATTAGAAGCTAAGGTCATACATGTAATGATAAAACAAGTTTTTGAAATATAAATATTGGTCTCTACAGGTATATGAATAATGTACTAAAGTACAAATATTTTGACAAATTCACGTCTCTATATTTTGTCCAGTTGTTTTCATGATTTCTTTCGTATGGGTGGGACACCTGACGGAAGTGTTTGTCAGCCATTTGTGGAAATTTTATCCGTCAAGCTTCCTTCTTCATAGGAAATTCACCCACTATCACGGATACTTCATTGTGTAGTTGTAAAACTTTATCTTTTTCCATAAAGAGAATGATGGTGACCTGGTTCACGATTTCCCACTCTTTCACAATGCTTCAGTGGTTTCCTGTGCCACCTGACGAATGAGGTCCCGGAGTGGACGACCACCATCATCACTATCACATGGAGGACCCGACCCTTGAACATGGGGATGGGGACACGCTCCGCCCTTTCGGACTCCTGCATGTAGTAGGCCCTACCTGACTCCGGCTGTGATATTTTGTTACGACCCATTTTATATTTGTTGTGGTTTTTAATCTTGGTCTTGTTGAATGATTTTGATCAAGCAGCCTCCTTTGGAAATGACCTAAGTGATTACAGATGTCAAGGCTGAAAAACCTTTGATTTCCCTAATATTTTATGTAAGGAGGAATTCTCTCAAGATGCTGTTTATTAATGTTTAAAAATAGAAAAATCTATTTTTCTTCGGCTGCAATGACTATTCTCATATTCATATGAAATAGCATGGATAGGCTATCCATGCTATTTTTATTTCTGTTGTTAGGTTTTGAGCCCCTCCTCGTCTATGTCCTCATGGGACACGCTTTCATGTCCTGGTTGTAGTGAGGATGGGTGTGGAGGCGAGTTGGTGGGGTGGTCATTCTGTACAAGCTCTTTTTATTGTAATGTTATACATCAATAAAAAAAAAAATATATCGAAAGATATTATTTTGATATTTCTTGAATAGACTTGTAAACCCAAAACTACAAATTTATAAGATATGTTTCCTAGTATAAAATACTTTTGTACCATAGTAAAATATATTGAAATAAACTTAACACGGTAATATATTCCAAGTTAATTTTGAGAAAAATAAAAATGCAAACAATGAGTTAAATGTATGTATGGAAATAGTAATTGTATTTAGGTAAAATTTAATGTGTATTATAATCAATGGTTGAGATCTTAAAAAATAATATCTTTAGTACTACAATTGTGCTTTTTATAAAACTATTGTTAGCATTGTTTCACTTTATATAATCTTAATAAAATAGAAACCCGATAATAAATCTATAACTAAAAATCTTTTATCATGTTCAGGTAAATAAAAACTATAATAAACAACAAACAAAATTATTCTCAAATATATTTATAATTATTAGTTTCTATAATATTTTTATTTTATGATATAAATATGAATAACCATTAAACATATTTTCAAAGAGAACATAGTACAATCTCCAACCTATAATAATAAGTAACCTAGTGTTTATGCGGAATGTTTGCAATGAGGAGATAAAGAACTGGCGAATAGGCAATAGCTGCCCCTGGTGATAGGCGACGTGTAAGGCTTTCAAAGGAACAATGCAGCAATTAATCTCCGTACTAACAACCAGGATAATCTATGGCTCGTTCTGTTTGTTGTTTAAACATACAAAAGTAGCTTTTGTCGAGGGTTTACACACAATCCCCGTGCACGGTAATGATAACAAAAACACAGTGTACAGACTTTTATTTTCTAAACTGTTTTCACGTTAATTGGTTGAACGTTGTGTTTTGAATGATTAAGCGTAAGTTAAATTTTTACAGGTTTTTAAAAATATTTTTTATTTTAAAGGAAAATAAAAATACTGATGTGTAAATGTAGGTTTTCTATAAATTATTTAATTGCAATGTACTTACTACGTGTCAGATTTTAAGTATTGCACGTTTCCTCTAATTTTAACTTCTTAATTTACAAATATCACACCTATAGTGACCACTAAATGAAAACTTTTAATAATACTTAAAAATAAAAATTTCGTATAAGTCTACGATCTTTTGAAGATAAAAACGTTTCTTTTTATGCATTTAAAAATAAAACAATGTACGATTCTTAATGTTACATAAATTGAAGAGTATAAGCTACATACTCGCTTGTATCTTAACACACAGAATAAAATGGCACTCTTGATAAAAAAATTTACATTCTAACACGTAAAATTATGATATTTTGTAAAATGAAATAAATTTGTAACCATCACTAATTATGTCCATTACTTTTTAATAAAATGTTTTACTAAAAATAATGCAAATTTAATAAACATTTACCTTAATAAGATGTGCTAAGATACGTTTGAAACACTCCGATTGGAAAAATTTTCCATATTCATATAAGATTGCAAAAATAACATAAAATATTTTGCCTAAATTAGTGATGTAAGTAACACATTTTATAACCTGAAGAGATCAGTTGTTTATAATATTCTTCTGAATATGAAAGTATAGAGTGTCTACTGTACATTGGACTGGCAGGACCCACGGACACTACTGCCATTTCCACAACAAAGCGTTGCCCGTGATTTATGATACCAGGCAGTAAATCGTACAATTTATGGCCGGAATACCAAACTCAGCAACAGTTCATGCGGCGCTCTCGTTCGGAAGATTATCTTAATTCCACTGGCCACCCGAGATATACGTCATATCACCACTCTTTATGTTTTTATGGCTTTTGTTGCAATAACAAAAATATTAAAATAATACATCTACACTGCATTTTTTGTATTGCATGTCTAGATTAATTACCATATTTTTAGTGCCAACTTTTAAACTGCTATCTTAATAAGACTTTCCCTTAACAAACCTTAACCCGAATTATTCCACATTATTTTATAAAAAAATGTATCGGTTTAGTGCTGCGTTCTCGTATCAAACTCACCCCCTCACGACCTTGAAGGGTACTCCGGTCAAAACCATAGTACACATGTCAGTAGTATAGTTTGGTTACAGCTGTCGGACGTAATAGCTCAGATGGCTAAGTCGTAGGCACCTTGGCCAGGATGTCTACGATAGCGCGGGTTTGATTCCCGCCCGATTCCCTTTCGGTTCCCACTAAAATAAACAGTGGCAGGCTTGAATGGAAGGTGACGAGATCGGTTGATCTTTTAGATCAATATTTTGATCATATTTTAGATCAAAGTATGAAAGATAGCTATATTTTCACTCCGAAATACCAGTTTCAATCATGCCAAACCTGAATTTCCATGGCTTTTATGGATTAAAACACTGCGTAGAAATGTAGACAGAGGTTATAAATGGGCTGACCAATAGAAAATAGAAATTATAATAATTACATGTAGTTATAAACATTAAAATTTTGTATACAAACGCATCGTATCGAATGTTGTGTTTTGAAGTATTTTATTTTTGGTAGATTGAGGGTTATTAGTTTGCTATGGTAGATATTTTTGCTATGGTAGACATAAATAAAATTCTAATATGAGCTTACTTTGCTCAAAGCTATGAGAATGTGAGCCAGAACTTACCCAACATTTAAGAACAAATATTATAAGAGTAATTAGCGGTACTAAATAGTACAAGCATTACACCGTTATTGGGTTTTTGTGTAGAAATATTGTTGTAAACGTTTTTATTTTCAAGTATACATTCATTGCAGCTATAGGATTCCCACTTGTTATACACAATTTCAAGTCATTGATGCAAAATAGGAAAATGAAACTGAAAAATTCCATAGAGATTTATTTAAATATCATGTTTTAGAGTAAGATTCCCCCTTAAACTTGTGTTTTTGTAGCCACAATTCACCTAAATTTAGTTGAAAGTATATACTCAAAGAAATAATAAGTTTCAACATTCTAAATGTTCTTAGCAACACATCCATAACGGTGTGTGAAAACCTTGTCATTATTTAGAAACAGAATATCACCAATAATCATCAAGCTAGCATAGCAAGTATCTTAGGCAAAGCGTTCTCATTCTAGTTATTATTATTATTCTTGTTATTTGCAAATAGCAGAAAAATCTCATCCTTCTGACATTGCCTTTAATCTGGTAAGTGAAACAAAATTCCTCATTTCCAATACGGTCCTTCATATGATTAAGAGTTTCCCATTAATACTTGGCAGCCAGCACTGTCCCTGTCAAAGATGATTTCTCTGGTTATCTATCCTACCTTTTTCATCGTCATGTTGCTACAACAAAACTACCGTGGATACCGTTGTGACCTTGCTGTTTTGGAGTTGCTTTAGACTCGGTACAACTTGTGGAGTACGTCAATCCAACGAGTCAAGTTTCACAAATTCTTTACATTTACTATGTCCAGCAGAATATATGTAATTAAAACCATAAATATTTAATATTCTGAAATAATAAATAATTTGAATATTAAGAGATACAACCTTACATAAATCACTCCCCTCACATTGTAGTCGTTAATGAGTCGGGCGTTTTATAATGTAAATGCTCAAATGGTATTTATATTGGCTTGTTTAAATCTTTGCTCATGGCATTCGTTGTCCAATGTCTTTATGTTAAACTCATTTTGCAAGTTATATGACAAGTTTCTAGTGATGGATGACCACAAGATGTATTTTAGTGGCTGCTATTAAATCAAAAAGACCTTTGATATTGATATTTATTATTAAGAATGAAAAGTTTCCTAAATGCCAAAAGAGCTAACAAAGGCACATTTTGCTTATCAGTCGCAATATATTACTTAACCATGCCGGAATAATTATTGGCCAAACAAGATAAAAGTATGTGAGACAAAAACACCACAGAACGTTAAAAATCTCAGAAGAAATGATTTTCGGCCTAATGCTATACCACAGTTTGTTACATATTAAATATTATACAGTAGTACATCGATGGGGTAATGTCCTTTGATATTTTGGATTTAACATACAGTCTTATTTCAATAAAATAAATTATAAATACTATCATTCTATCAATAACACTAACCTAAAAAGGGGCTACCAAAAACATATATACTAAATCCCAGCTTATGATACACTGGTTGCCTTAGCTTTAAAAAAAAAAATGTTATCACACCAATAATATGCAATTTGATAATGTATTTCTTTTTAATATTGAATTAATTTAAAAAGTAATTTTACGTTGGTTAAACTGTGTGACAGATAAAGACGATTGAAACTCTATAAAAGTATTTACACTTTCAATTACATAAGAGTAGTTCATCTAATTTTCTTTTTTACCGTTCACTTTTTTAATCAATGCTATCAAAACTTTTCACCTCAACAAATTTTAGTCGTGAGACACAAAAGAGAAAATATCGAAGATTTTTTCAATGTTTTGAAATCAATCACAGTTATTAAATTGGCTTGTGGTCGCCTCCACAAAGTCAATTATGTGGAGATGTATTTACATAAATATGAGTAGTAATATTTTAACTAACTATGTTTTAAAAAGTTCTAACTAGTTTGGACTATGAATTAATTAAAGTAAAAAGTAAAACATTTTAGTTGCAACAAGTTTATTATGCAACCAAGTTCATAAGTATATAATTTAATAACATGTACTTTGTGTATACCGACTAACTGAAAATGGAATGAGAAAATCTTTTATAATAGTTTATTATTTCTTCCTTAGCTTGAACATAAAACATTTTCCCATACTATTAATAATAAGATATTAATAGAAACAGAACTTTATTGTTCTGTATTATTGTTACTAAAATACACCACTGATTCTAGACTAAACGTTCAATGTATGTATGTATCAATTTGTTTGCAAAACATGCTCGTTACTTTATTGGATTTGTTTATATTTTATACCGTAAGAAGTCGTTAAGCATATTAAAATATTAACTAGTTGTTGCCCGTCGATACTCGACGGATGTAGCTCCTTTAACTTAGTGGTAAATGAAACGCTATATAGTGCAAACATGTAAGGTAGTCTATAAAACGTACTTCTTTAAACTGCTATACCAAGAACAATAATATGTTTTACAGAAAATACTACGATTTTAGTTGGAGCGTCGGAAAAGTAGGCCTATTCCTTAAAACCAATAATGTTGCATCCTTGTACTTATAGGTCCTACTCTTTAGTATTTTATAAACATGTCAATTTGATTGTTTAGGTAGGCGCAAACCTAATTAACCTAAGGAAACCGTTCTATTAGGTTCAACAACATCAGAAATAAGTAGACCAATATCCACTTGTAGGCCTATTGGATAAATTGTTCTTAACAGTTTTTTTCAAGAATAATTAGGAAAGGCCTACAGTGTTGTAACTTATGATGGATGGCTTTAACAAATATTGGTATTATGGTAGGATAGAACTTGGAGAAACCATTTATAACCACTTTCATATAGCAATATTTATGCTGTAGTGCGCAAGTTTCAATAACTATCCAAATTTAAAGAATACAAATTTATTTCACAGAAAATTACATAATTTTAGTTGGAGTGTCTGTCAAAGTAGGCCTATAGGTACATTCCTTAAAAATAATAATGCTGCACCCTTACTATGTAACACAGACACTCTTTCGTATTTTATAAACATACCAAATCTATTGTTTACTTAGGCCTAAACCTTAGTAGCCTAATCAAAACATAAGAAATAAGCAAGCCTAAACTAACAAGTTGTATTTATTAATTTTTTTAATTTAATAAATAAGTTTTTTATCATTCTGCACGAAATCAGCCTTTTTTTGCTCTCTCAATTGTACCAAAACCGATTCTTTTTTGTCCTAGGACTGAAAAATCATCTGGAGAATTTTTTAGGTCCTAGGACTGAAAAGTCAGCTGTTTGCTAAGTATATTATTATTCATTTATTAAAGTTGAGAAGCAGAATTTTGAAATTCAAACGTTATAAAGAGCATTGTTTGTAAATAACAGAAATGTAAACACTGCATATTACTTACTTTACAAATATAACCTCGAAAATACAACTTATAATTAATATTTTTAACAATCAAAATCCTAATTTCGCATTATGATGAAAAACGTTGTTCATCACTCGGAGCAAAAGTGTCTTTTTGATGCTTAATCGTCTTTAAAAACTCGGCTGCGCCTCGTTTTGAAAACACGATTGCGCACCAAAAAGACCCACTTTGGCTCATAGTGATGAAAACTACTATTTTGAGAAGTTGAAAAGGCCTATAAATATTTTAATATCTCTATTTTGCTTAAAATAAATATCGGTACCATCAGTAAAACATTTATTAGTGACACCGTTGTTAGACACATTACAAAAAGCATACTTGAGGAGATCGGTTTGGAACCCGGGCCTTCTGATTTGTAAGAAGTTACGATACCGACTGTCCCACAAATTCCGTTGATAAGTGGGAGAAATATAAAGCATTACAACCTGGCAACCGACAAATTGATTGCACAACGAATTTTCGATACATCCGTTTCTTTTAATACAAGTAAACAATTTATTTAAACTGAACCTTTACAGTTCAGTCTTAATTTCATATCAATCATCTATTTTACATAATTAAGCAACACTCTTTCCAATTAAAGGACAATACATCATAATAATTGTAAACGTTTTTAGGTACTGACCATAATCAACCAAATCCCTTACGAGCTTTTGTTCATCCACTCTGCATTTAGACAAAATACCTCGTGTTTTTACAATCAGCTGATTGAAATTGTGTAAAATAAATAAATTGTTAAGGTTTGAAAATGTCGACATTTTTAATTTAAGGAAGTAAGATAACGTTAATTATATGATTAAGCAACTTTCTTTTCATAAATGACAATACATCATAATAATTGTAAAAGTTTTTAGGTACTGCTCATAATAAACCAAATCCTTTATGAGCTTTTGTTCATCCATTCTGTGTTTAGACAAAATACCTCGTGTGTTTACAATCAGCTGGTTGAAATCGTGTAAAATAAATAAATTGTAAAGGTTTGAAAATGTCGATATTTTTTATTTAAGGAAGTAAGATAATGTTAAAGTAAATAAAGTCTGCTAATATACAAAGGTTTACGTTGTATTTAGTACAAACTGCGTGTAAATTGGTCCAGTAGAAGTCACAGACGAACTGTTTAAAGTTTTTTTACCTTTGTGTTTTAAATATATAGATGATAAATATTCACTTGATGTCCGTTACAGTATTGTATGCAGTAGTTAAAAAAAAACTTATTTACCGAATAAATATGTTTATACATGCATTTTCGTGGTACTATCTTGTTGTAAGATTGCACTATTATTTAACTCAAATTATAAAAATGATGGTAGTTATTATTTGGTTATTAAAATTAGAAATACCATGTGAAAGATTTTTTTAACTGGCTATAACTAACTTTTAACTGGCTATAACTAACTATACGCACCTAAAACTAAGTTACTTTTTAGAGAAATTTTTTACGGTCAACTCAACATTGAATTGCAATAAATATAAAAGCGAAATGAAATAGTATGCAGTACAATATTGATTCTGCTGGTCAAAGTGTTTTTTTTTTCAGTATGTTAAGGTTTTGTGTTGGATTAAATTCGTGTAGATTTTTTTTTCACATTTGACGTGATTTAGTACATTTTATGAATTTACGATCATTGCACTTAAAATTGAGTTTGTATGGTCTGAGCAAAAATTTTCGTTAGCATTCAAAAGATCGTTATTTAAAAAGCCGTGATGGAATTATCTTGATAAGAAATCTAAGTCTATATTTAACTTAGGTGGGGAAATGTGAAATTAACAAGCTGTCTCGTTGCTGGTAGCTGGCGTGTGCGCGGCAAAGCATAAATTAGCAAACCTGTCAACAGTGTGGATTATTTATGCCACTGGTTCTTATACCAGATTACAACTTGGAGAATTACTTAATATCTTCGTACTTCTGCTCCCTTTACAAAATATTGTATTTTGTTTAAAAAATAAAATTATGTTAAACTATGTCTTTGATTGCACATTAAGACTGTTGTAACAGGACAAAATCGATCGCCATTATAAAATATATTCTATACGTCGTACTGTATTTAAATACCAAGTAGTGTTGAGCGACGTGATTTCTTGATTCTCTCGTTAAAATGTTATGTTATTTTATATTTTCCTTTTTATTACTTGTATCAATTAGTAAATAGAACAAATAACCTTATAAGCGAGTTTTATATTTTTGAAACCTATCAACAAGTTACAGCATCAACAGCAACTGGAGAAGACAAAACCAAAACTTTTCAAAACGTCATGTTGGACGGGAAAACATTGTTCGAAGTGACTATTATTATAACATGTCTAACAGAGCCTGGCCCACCAGGAGTGTGGGCCAAAGTGGGTTGGTGTGTGTTTAATTTAAGGCATCCAAAACAGAAAACAAATCTACAAAACCCGTGTTCAAATAGAAAAAGAACCACGAAGAAACGACAGTAGAACAAAAGTTTTTCTCAACAACTCTCAAAAAACTTTTTTTAGAATAAATGTGCAATTTTATGGCATATAAAACATAGTTTTACATTTTGATATCTAATTCTATTTAATGTGTGATCACTGCATCTAATACCTTATATGCACCTCTTCGTAAAAAATTGTTGATTTGAACACATATTAAATGAAATGTAGGCATTATAACTAGCATGTAAATTTTATATTAATAAATAAATACAATATCAATGGTAAATTATAACAAAAATGTTTGGGGCCTTATAAATAAACTGTACTCACCGTCAATTATTTGCAATCTAAGAGAGTTTTAGGTCTGTACGCGTTTTGCTCATAAATAGATGAACAATTAACCACACCAGCTGATACTGCATCCTAGGTCTATGAAAAGCGTACAGACCTTTTTCCATTCATTTTTCCTAAATCCATTCTGGATTGTGAAATAATTGACAGCGAGTCTTATTATAATAATGAGTCATAAATACAGTATTAAAAATAAAAATTTGTGAAATGAGTAATAGCCAAACCGTTGATTTCCTTACGCATTAGGAACACCGTAAACTACTAGCAATCCGATACGTATTTAAACGTGGATTTCAAAAAATTAACGATTTTTTAAATTTATAGCAAATCTATATAGAGTATGGTTCCGGAAGCAAATCGGTCCTTATGAAATATCTCAAGGTGGAAGAAATATAGGTTGACTAATTATGGCTCATTTAAAATGTAGCTCCTGAACCTGGCGTTGCAGATGTCGTCTCGCCGCCGCTTCGATGTAGCTGCGGCCCGGTTTGAGTGTCCTTTGTATCAGACACCTATATTTCGGTCGTAAAAGGTTTTATAGCGATATTATTTCAATACAAATTGTTTCGGTTAATGTCATAGTAGTTCTGTTACCTTAAAATAGTATTTCTGTTATATATATATATATACAGGGTGTCCAGCTTCCTCCTTTACAAACTTTTCCAGGTTATTAAGCATGCCAAAACAAACAGAAAAATCATATAAACATATGTCCGGAAATGCTTTGTTAAGCCGCTAGCCGCCATTTTGTTTTTTACACTTAAGAATTTTTATTTCCGTAACGGGTTGTTGTATGGAGTTCATATTTGGCATATACCTTAATCACACCAATGCGCATTTTTAGAAAAAATATTATTTTTTCCGATGTATATTTTCAAAATGGCGGCCATTTTAAGTTTTTAAACTCAAATATCTCAAAAACCGTAAATTTTATAAAAATTTTATTAGATACAAAAAAGTTGCCAAATTAAATTATCTAAACAGTGATACCAAGTTTGTAAGGATCCGGCAACAAATAACGGAGTTATGGTGGTTTTCCTGTAGAAAAACACTGATTTTGCACTATGATTAATGCCAATTTAGGTTATTTTAAGAGAAAAATCTCAATAACTCCGTCATTTGTTGTCGGATCCTTACAAACTTGGTATCAATGTTTAGATAATTTAATTTGTCAACTTTTTTGTGTCTAGTAAAATTTTTATAAAATTTACCGTTTTTTAGATATTTGAGTTTAAAAATTTAAAATAGCCGCCATTTTGAAAATATTGATCGGAAAAAAATAATATTTTTATTTTTAAATGAGCATTGGTGTGATTAAGGTATATGCCAAATATGAACTCCATATAACAACCCGTTACGGAAATAAAAATTCTTAAGTGTAAAAAACAAAATGGCGGCTAGCGGCTTAACAAAGCATTTCCGGACATATGTTTATATGATTTTTCTGTTTGTTTTGGCATGCTTAATAACCTGAAAAAGTTTGTAAAGGTGGAAGCTGGACACCCTGTATATATATATATATATATATATATATATATATATATATATATATATATATATATATATATATATATATATTTTTTTTTTTTTTTTAATTGGCCAACCTGTTGAAAAGTAAATAAACCCGTCCTGTTATAACGATATGTGTAATCTATCTACCCCCAAGTGAGTCACATTACTACTTTGTTCACTAAATAGATTACTAATGTGTACACTTTCATTCACATGAATGAAAGTGTAAAAAAACGACAAATATATGATATTTGTTCTACCTTATTGAACAAACAGACTACATAAACAATTACCGTTATACCGGCGGTACACTATCGGACCGGGTGAACTCGCTCAACGAACTAACCAAGTGCACTATTGCTGTCCGCTGGACGAAAACTCGGGCGAGCAGTCTGATTTCTTTTAGGATTTATTGAATGTGGAGGCCAACGTGGATGTGGAAGTAGCTGAGTTGGCGTTTGTTTGTGCTTAGGCCTACCGTAAATACCTTATTTTTTACGTGTGGACTGGAATGTTGCATACTTACACAAAGTACCACATAAAACCGCCAAGCCATGGGAGAAAGGAAGATGGTGTATACATGGGCCGTATATGAAAAAAGAACAATTTCCTTCTCAAACACATTAATTCTTTATTATTTCAAATAGAAAATAATTTTAAAAAATTAAATAAATAGAAAATAATTTCGAGGATAAGATCCCTCTCACAATTGAGATTATTTTCATAGTGAAAATCTAGATGTGTATAGTGTAAGCAAGATAATTAAAACAAATATTTCCAATAACATTAGCTGTGTGTGTGTGTGTGTGGGGGGGGGGAACGGTTAATCTGTCTCTTTGTATCAGAAAAAAAAAACAACACTATAGATAAATGGCCAACGCTATCTTAGCAGCAGCATTGTTTACTGAAAACCGGATTTAGTGAATATATTTTTCAATTAATTTGAATGTAGACAAATTATTATTTACTCAATCAATATCAAATTATTATCAATTAATTCAATTATTATCAATATTTAATTAATATAAATAATTAATTGCATAAATTATTTTATTTATCATGCTGGATTATTGATTTAAATCTGAATTCAACACTTTTCTTTTGGGCAAACAATGCAAAAAATGTTTTATGAATTATTGGTTGACTTTTCAAAAATGTCCTTACGAATGAATATCTATTACGGTAAACAAAGTATGAACAAGGAATTAACAACGGGAACGTACACCTACACGGCAAAAGAACAGAGGCGAACTCAGTCGAACTCTAGTCAGTCTGTATTGGGAGGCCGGGAGAGAAACCGACTCCAGGCGAGCACGAACACGGGCGAACCGAACCAAGGTGAACTGAGACAAGCAGAGTCGAGCACAGTCGAGCACAGTCGAGCACACCAAGTACACTATCGAGCTTGTCCAGGCTCGCCTTGATTCGGCGATGGTTTACTGCCTGCAATAGAATGACCAATAATAAAAAAATAATTATTATTATAATAATTTAGAACTGAACAAGACAAAGGGGTCACGGACTAAGAAGTGTACAGATTAATAGGCTTATTAGCATTTCGTTGGTTTGTATTGAACAATTTTATTTACTTGAGTCACGAACTCATTATGTACACGAAAAAATGTTTGCGGGTTAAAACTATTTTTATTGCGTCCACCATTATAATGATAAAAATGATATTTTTTTACAAAATAGTCTACTGTTTTAAAATAAATGACAGATTATTAATTTTATGCCTGATTTGACAAAGGCAATAATGTTTTATCAATATCTATTTTTAATTTAGTCGCTATCCACTAAACTTCAATATACTTTAAATATTAAAATAAATATTTTCGGTCTTTCTATAGCATTATGAAATTTTATTTCATTGCCTCTCCACTGACTTTAATCTTAATGCAACTACTAATGTGAGCAATATTTTGTTGAGTTTATTTTTGAGTTTTCTGTATAATATATTATGATTCATCAATATGAATTGATATGAAGGTATTAACATAATGATAGCTAAATTGTTTGTTAGTATTCAGTTAACTTGTTTAGTATTGTATTAATATAACAGACTTAGTTTACAATTAACGTAAATTCGCTGCTGAAGCCGACGTTAGTCCAGGGAAGCTCTAACGCAACTCCTGCCAAGACTTTAATCTGGTGTACAACATTACCTTACTTATGATATTAAACTGGCATGAAGAGGGAACAGTTCTATGTAACGCGATGTCCCAGTCATTAAAACCCACGCCGTTACATACCAGAACGTTCAGTGACATTTTTTCGATTATAATCACTTTTACTTTCTCCCCCTTATACCATAGTATATGGAGAAAGTATTGTTTTCGTAAACATTTTCGCATTAGTTTGATGATGTATATTTCCATTTTGGAGCTCCCTATCCCCTATAAATGTATATATTGAGAAAGTATTGGGGGTTTCAGGGTGATGTCTGTGTGTGTGTGTGTGTGTGTGTGTGTGTGTGTGTGTGTGTGTGTGTGTGTGTGTGTGTGTGTGTGTGTGTGTGTGTGTGTGTGTGTGTGTGTGTGTGTGTGTGTGTGTGTGTGTGTGTGTGTGTCAGGATGTAAACAGAACTGGAGAGCGCCCTAATGGTCCGTTTTTAATGAAATTTGGTAGATAGGTCCAAATCTACTATAATTCCAGGCGTTTTTTTTCATTTTTTAAAATTTTTTATTTTTAAGGGTAGTTTACCAACCAAAACCCCCAAAAAACGTGAAAAATCAAAATTTCTCAAAGACACCTCTAACGATTTTGATTAAAATTTTCTGGTTTATTAAGATTAAAATTCTGAATGAAATGACACCACCCGCATCTCCGGGAAAATGCGCGTTCAAAAGTTATAGAGCAAAATGTGTTAAAAACTCAATTTTTGGATGCAAAAACTCGTGCTGCTCACCTGGTGGCTATCCGACTGAGCCATCAAGACATTAATGTTTTTAGGCTTTTAAAACCTTTTCATATTCTTGGGAGACAGTATGTTTCAGTTATCTGATACCTTTTATTTATTAATCGATCTAACGTGGTTTACTTAACTTGTTTTTAAATTGTAAGATTTGACTGTACTTTTTGTTAAAAACATTATTATTTACATATGGACTAGGGGTACAATAGCTTTTTCAGTTTCCAATTCAATATTATTACCCACATTAAATCTTGTGGAAACGTTGAATAATATGGGGACCCTGAACCATTCGCAATAGAAATGTCAACATTTTATCGCAAAACTAAGAACTTTTAATAAGTTTGTTGATGGTCATAAACGTTAAGATCAAAGGAAAAGCTATGATAACGTATATGTCTGCAGATGATCTGGCGGTACACATTCATTGTAAACTTTCAATTTTGGTTAACCATTTAGTTATTAACACAGATGTTATAGCTGAAGATTATACTGCTGGTAACTCTCTATGTTTAAATACCACCAAAACACAGGTTATCGATTTATGTTTTTTTTTTTTTTTTTTTTTTTTTTTTTTTTTTTTTTTTTTTTTTTTTTGGTGTTTTGTTACAGTCAAATGTTAAATGGAATGTTCATATAGATGCTGTTAGTAAAAGAGGTTCGAAGGGAATGTTTATGGTTAGAATGGTTACGACCAGCGTAAATATAGAAGTTTTTAAAGATGTCTATTTTGTTTATATTTAAAGAATATAATGTATGGTATTATTGTGTGGGCAAAATTTGGTTCAATAGAGAATTTAGTTTTACAAAAAAAATTAAGAACGATGTTTAAGGTTAACTCATTGTAAATTGTTATTTAGTTCATAATCATTTTATTAGGCAAAACAGATCAGACAAAAAAGACATATATCAGTGAAATTTTGAAACTACAATAAATTAATATCTGTGAACTCGTTCTGAGACTGAAATAAGTTATCTCTGCCTGTTAAAAATTTTAATGTAAGATTTAAGTTTGTTATTAGAAATATGTAAGTTTATTTATGTGTATGTGATATTAGAGAGTTTGTTCAATATTTTAAATTATTAAATACCAAAAGGCCTAATCAAAGTATATTGTGATTAACACTGTGATCAAACTAATTATTTATTTGTACTATCAAAAAATTTTATTTTGGCGTCGTCATGAAAATTATTGTATTTGATATTTAGCAATGAAAGATTGTGATTGTGAATCTGAGGCAGCTGTTAACGCTGAACGATGAAATCTGTAACATATTGGAATAGAACGTTAATGTATCGATAAGAAATCCTTTGTTTAAAGTATATTGTTGGTGATGGTGAGCTTACATTATAGTAAATTTTTGCGTACATTTTCCATCACGGTTTACTAAATTACAAATTCACGACGTTTCGGGATCTGGAATCTGATCGCGTCTTCAGGTGGAAATGCTATCAGCATGCAGGTAGTAAATGCTGTAATTAACTAATCAGTGATGGAAAATGTCCGTAATAATTTACTAACAACGGAAACAAATACTGTATGAAAGTCGTATTACATTTTAACAGCTTCACTTCCGTGTTTTAAACGAAGTCAAAACCAGTGACAGCCCAGGCCATGTGTGCACCTAATTACAATACAAAAGACCGCTCGGCCCCACCAATTATCTATTCTGCATTTGCTGCTAATTAGATTTCAATATGGACATTCACTTGGAAATGTATACACTCTAGTTTTAATTAGCTTGTTACTTTCATTCATTCAGTGGAAGAAAAAATCTTATATGAATTACACTTATTACTGTAATGTAAAAATTTTATATTTCAATTTAAACCCTAAACTTTGATATTTCATAACTTTAACATTTCTTAACATATTATTCCTCGCAAATATTTTTTTTTAAGTAACGAAAAATGTAATAAACAACATAAATATTACCTGACCACAAAAAAAATTATTTACTTATTTACAACCATATTTTTGAGTTTTTAAATTACTTTAATGCAATTTTTATTCAATTTGAAGCAATTATATCCATTCGTTGAAACTTGAATATAAACTTAGAGATGTTAAAGAAAATAAATCAATTATATTTCTAAAGGAGAATTAGAATAGTAGTTTATATAATAATTGCATTGTTAAAAATATTAAAAAAACAATATATACTTAGATATTAAAATTTATAAACTGAATTCAATCTTTCATCCACTAGCCTATAGAATAGAATAGAATAGAATAGTGCTTTATTCAATAATATTTACATAGTCGGAAAGCTTGGTCTCTGCTCAGGAAACTCTCCACTGGTAAATCAAGTGAAAAACACGATGCCTCACAGCCTAGCCCTCGTGAAATTGCAAAACGCCTCTCCGTACTTTCAAAACCTGTGCGTACGTCTGCAGACAGAAAAATTAATTTCAAGCTTAATGAGATAAGGGAGAGTCGGCAAGCACCCTTGGAAGTCTCTAGACCCTTCACTTACGACGAGCTAGAAGTGGCGATTGATGCGATGCCAATTGGCAAAGCAGCAGGTTTGGATGACATTTTCCCGGAGTTTATAAAACACTCGGGTAACAAGGCTAGACAGTGGCTTCTGGAAGTTTTTAACACCACTCTGAAAACCGGCGACATGCCTGGGATATTTAGAAAATCCAAGATCATAGCTATCCTGAAGCCCGGAAAGGATCCAAAACTGCCTGAAAGTTATCGGCCTATAGCTCTTTTAAATGTTTGTTATAAGCTGCTAGAGAGGTTGATTTATAACAGAATCCTCCCTATTCTCAATGCCAGCATCCTTGTCGAACAAGCTGGATTTAGGCCTGGTCGCAACTGTTGTGACCAGGTTTTAGCTCTGACTTCTTTCATTGAGGATGGGTTTGAGCGAAGACTGAAAACCTCCGTGGCTTTTTTTAGATCTGACTGCAGCATATGACACTGTCTGGAGAAAAGGCCTCCTAGTTAAATTTTACGACCTTATTCCTTGCCCTTTCTTGTTGCGTCTCCTCAACTCAATGCTCTCCAATAGGATGATAAAAGTATATCTGGGACGCAGAGAAAGTACGTTTAGGCAACGAAAGGATGGCCTGCCACAAGGGTCAGTGCTCGCCCCACTGCTCTTTAATGTGTATACTGCCGACATTCCTGTAACTCGGTCCTTAAAGTTTATATATGCAGATGATATTGCATTGGCATACCAACACCAGCATTTTCGACAAGCTGAGGAAACACTAACAAATGACCTCACGACCCTCGGTGAATATTTTGAAGCCTGGAAGCTAAATCCAAACCCAACAAAAACTGAGGTTGCTTGCTTCCACTTGAATAATAGACTGGCCAACCAAAAGCTGAAAATCGTATTCAACGGTGTTGAGTTGAAACATAATGACCACCCACAGTATCTGGGAGTCACTTTAGATCGGTCTCTCACGTTTAAAAGCCACTTACAAAAAACGGCAGCTAAAGTGAGAACCAGGACTAACATTGTCCATCACCTTGCTGGCTCCACATGGGGAGCTAACGCACAAGTTCTGCGAACAACTGCTCTATCATTGGTATATTCAACTGCTGAGTACTGTGCTCCCGTGTGGTTAAATAGTGTGCACGTTAGAGAGATCGACGTCCAGCTAAACAGGACGATGAGAGCCATTAGTGGTACACTCATGGCAACTCCTGTACCCTGGCTCCCGGTGCTGTGTAATATCGCTCCTCCTGAAATAAGACGAAGGAATGCACTCATTAGGGAATACACAAAGATCTTATCTGCTCCACAGCTGCCCATCCATGATTACCTACCCCAGAATGCGGGCCGATTGAGGTCCCGAAAACCACCTCTACGAACAGCCTCCCAGTTGATGGACTCGAACTTCACCATCCATACAAACTGGACTTCCTCCTGGGACGCTTTTCAAGGTCGGAACCATTTCTTGATAGATGACCCGACCGTAGTGGTAGGTGGTATGAATCTTCCTCGGAAGCAGTAGACTATACTCAATCGTTTCCGCACTGGAGTGGGAAGATGTAATTATTGGAAGCACAAATGGGGAATGACACAAGACCAGTCATGCGACTGCGGAGCAGAGTATCAAACTATGGAACACATAGTCGAAGAGTGCCCACTGAGTGCCTTCCCCGAAGGATTGGCCGGTCTGCATAGCTCAAGTGAAGCTGGGCTGCAATGGCTTAGCGCCCTGGATTTAGCTCTATAAAGAGAGATCTAATTTTTATTTTTTATTTTAGTGTTTAGATTTTTACTTATACTGACTCAGGTGCTCTGCATCGCAGAATTTATTTTATTATTCTTAAACCATGGTGGCTGGCTGAATGAGCCATACGATATATATATATATAGGCTACATTAAAGACAAGTGGTGCACAATAACAATGGTCAATTTGACCGTCTGTCCAGTTGGTCCACTTAAAATCTAAAATTATTCACAGCACTGCTCGTATGTCCAATATACTGTTATATATGCCTACTAAATAAAACATACTTTCTTATTTATTATTTTTAAATTTTCTTACATTAAAACCAAAATAAAATAGCAAATAATAAGAAATAAAAATCCACTGGCCTATATGATATATAGCCAAGATAAATTTGGTAACTAACTGTAATAAACATGTCGAAAATTTTAGAAAATAGGCGGTCACCCATTTGAAAAGAAGCCACTCCTGGAAGGCCCATGATCAGGATATGCCACGGTGTAGGTTGAGCCACTCGATAAAGAGCTATCCGCACTCCGCAATGAAGCTATTCAACACCTTACCCAAAAAAGTGCGAGATCTAGACAGCTCAAACTTTAAGACACTGATGCATGTCCATCTGGTTGACAGATCTCTGTATTATCTGGAGGAGCTCAAGGATGAGTCTCTTATAATTAAATAAGAGAAAAATCGAAAAATCCTTGCCACAGCCAAAGTGTTTCAAGTGTCCTTTTTAATGTAAAATGTAGTTTCGTATGTAGTTTTAAGTATGTAAATATTAGCTTAATAACTTTCATCTGACGCAATCTATCCGACATTGTCAGTCAGAGATGAAGAAGACAAGTATCAAGTGTATCACAAGACAAGTGTCAAGAAGACAAGTGGTAATATCACATGACCTAGTTATGGTTCTCAAACACATGTGATAGACGTATTTTTAAATTAGACTAAAAAATGAAATAAACAAAACATGAATTGTAACCGAACAACCACATACTGTAAGAATTGTGTAATTCCCGTTCAAATACTACTTTAGTTGAATTTTAAGCTCTCGTTGGTCTAGAAAATGTGTTTTAAGGTGAAATCTAAAATTTTAATACCTATTGGTGAAGAGGGTTTGAATTTTGTTTAATAACGAACCACCTTGTGATGTCACTTGAGATATCAATGTTGTTTGTTGATTGAAACAATTATAGAAAAAAGGTTAGGCCTATGTAAGATACTGTAATTATTTAAAAGTAGTAAGGGAAGTTACATCAAATAAAATACTCACAATTATAAAATAGAATAAGGAATAAAATTAAAATATTTGGAGGAAAATCTTTGATTAATTGGATGAACTCATCGAAGAGGAGTGAAATCCTCATAAGTGACAGTTAAAATCTACCTTCAATGTCTAAAAGTAACTTTCGAATGAAGCTTCAGATTTTCTTCAGGCATATTTGACTTTTGAGGGATATTTTATTCGTAGTTTGTAGATTCAAGTTCGTTGCTGAAGTTATTCCGTAAAGAAGTAATCCAATGACTAGCAATTGAATTTTCCATAACAAAATGCATTGGAGGCTGTTGCAGTTGTGTTTGAGTTGTTCGTGTTTTTAAAAGAAACACGCGAGTAAGAATATAAAAAGAATTTAAATAATAATAAGTTAAATAGTACAATTTTAGAATTTGATAGATCTAACCAACGTATGTCAAAAGGCTCTACCTCATTGTAAAAGAAATATTCCATGCTAGTAAAATTATGTAAAAAGTAAAAATCCAGGTAAAGGTTTTCTCTATTAAATACTAATTTTATTCTACTAATCAACATAATAACGGAAAAAATGTTGTATTTTTTCATAATAATGAGAGTTAATATTTTACACACATTTTAAAGCTTTAGATTATTATTAGTTGTTTTTACAGTTTTTTTAAAGAGACCTTTCAATAACGTTTTATTAATAACGGGATGCTAAATTACTGTAGTTTTCATCATTAGGGAAAAGAGAGAATTCATATAAATCTAAAAGTAAGCCAACTGCAATGAACCACGTTAGTCTTTGAGCAACCCCACACAGTATAAGGGACTTAGACTAGAAGTACGTCTGAAGTTACGACTTCAAACTACCCATACAGGTAACCCGATAGTATTTAACTAAGAACTTTTTTACTGATATTCTATATGGTATTTTTTATTTGTTTACTGTAGTTAATTGTGTATTTAAGATACTATTACAAAACATTTAAAATTTCTACTGATAAAAATTCGCACCTGCCGGTTATAGGAAGCACCTAATGTAAATGTGGGATAAAAAGGTTTTGTTGAACCCCGTTAGCATAGAAATGTCAATTTGGGTTCAGTTACATTCATTCTCGCTGGTATGACAACAATGGGTCTGATGTACTAGTGCAAAGGTTCCTGAAAGTGAATCGGTCACTGTCAGTCTTGCAATGCTGCCACTAGACGTATGTTGTGCATCAGTTAATAGTTTACGATATATATATTCTATTTTAATGTAGTTTTGCTTTAAAATTCAGTGTACGAAGATATCGGAATAATTGACACATTTATGATAACATAACATAACCGAATTACACTGGCGACGCATTCTCCACTGCTATAGAAACTGGATAAACCCTAATGCCTGAGGTATGTGCTAAAAAGATACAAAAGGTCAGAACCATGCATCGAGGTGTCATATTTCATTTTTATTCATCATGGAACCTTAACATAATAGGTAGAGCCTATAACCGTAAAAGTACCGAAAGTTCAAATTATTTTGTGTCCCAAATATCTAGTGTTTTGACAAATATAACAAATCTCAAGTCACACTTCATCACTGAATTGAATTGCAAACAAAACTACATGCATTAAACTTCCTAGCCGAAATGATTTAATACTCTACTAAACAAAAACTTCATTAATCCAGATCCATGTTATTCTCCCCATGTTTTCTCTCTCCTTCGCTTATTTTTCTGCCATTCCTCTCCATGTTTCTGCCTCCTTTTCTGGCACCTTGAGGATTCCATTTTAAGACCTTCTTGCCAATCCCGTCATCTTGTTTATAAAAAGCACGTACCAGCCATTCTTTTCTAATGAATCTACTGTTTTATTTTGGCTTATCATCTATTACTTTACAGTTCTTCATTTGTGATGTTGTCTGGCCATTGAATGTCTATTTACATTGAAGTTATTTGTTTATGAATACTAGTAGACAATAAGTAATAGCATTCTTTACATAAATGTTTCACTTGAATATAAAAGGAACGAAATAAGGTAAGTATGACAGATGAGGATCTTGGTCCAAAAAATGTTTCCAACCCATAGGATACAACTGCACAAAAGCAACATTGGCTCTCCTAATGCGAGCCCCCTCTTTATATTTAGTGCCACCCCTCTTGGCCAAAACACTCTTTAGATATGTAAAAGAGTCTACTTCCTCTAAGATTTTTCTTCGGTGCCCAACGGCCCTCTGTTTTCTGCATTTATCCACAACATTTTTGTGTTCAAGATAATAATCTTCAGTCCTCCGGCGCATACCTCATTCCTTTA